>JAVTVY010005886.1:0-39310 GCA_036873755.1 Hanleya hanleyi
CCATCTCCATCCCCTCATTTCTCTCTCCATCTCCATCCCTCATCTCTTCATCCATCTCATCCCTCATCTCTCCATCCCTCTCCATCTCCATCCCCTCATCTCTCCATCCCCTCATCTCTCCATCCCCTCATCTCTCCATCTCTCCATCTCTCATCTCTTCCATCTCTCCATCCCCTCATCTCTCCATCCCTCCATCCCCTCATCTCTCCATCCCTCCATCCCCTCATCTCTCCATCCCTCATCCCTGATAACTCCATCCCATCTCATCCCTGATAACTCCATCCCATCTCATCCCTGATAACTCCATCCCATCTCATCCCTGATAACGCCATCCCATCTCATCCCTGATAACTCCATCCCATCTCATCCCTGATAACTCCATCTCATCTCATACCCGATAACTCCATCCCATCTCATACCCGATAACTCCATCCCATCTCATCTCCGATGACTCCCTCATCTCATCTCCGATGACTCCATCATCTCATCTCCGATGACTCCATCATCTCATCTCCGATGACTCCATCATCTCATCTCCGATAACTCCATCATCTCATCTCCGATAACTCCATCATCTCATCTCCGATAACTCCATCATCTCATCTCCAGAGATGAGATATGGATTTATCAGAGATGAGCGATGAAGTTACCAGAGATGAGAGATGGATTTATCAGAGATGAGAGATGGAGTTATCAGAGATGAGAGATGGAGCTATCAGGGATGAGAGATGGAGCTATCAGAGAGAGAGATGAATTTACCAGAGATGAGAGATGGAGTTATCAGAGATGAGAGATGGAGTTATCAGAGATGAGAGATGGAGCTATCAGGGATGAAAAATGGAACTATCAGAGATGAGAGATGGGGCAATCAGAGATGAGATATGGATTTATTAGAGATGAGCGATGAAGTTACCAGAGATGAGAGATAAAGTTATCAGGGGTGAGGTATGAAGTTACCTGAGATGAGAGATGGAGTTATCAATGATAGATGGAGTTATCAGAGATGAGAGATGGAGCTATCAGGGATGAGAGATGGAACTATCAGAGATGAGAGATGGGGCAATCAGAGATGAGAGATGGAGCAATCAGAGATGAGAGATAGTTATCAGAGATGAGAGATTGAGTTATCAGAGATGAGAGATGGAGCAATCAGAGATGAGATGGAGCAATCAGAGATGAGAGATGGAGTTATAAGAGATGAGAGATGGAGTTATAAGAGATGAGAGATGGAGTTACCAGAGATGAGAGATGGAGTTGTCAGAGATGAGATATGGAGTTATCAGAGATGAGAGATGAAGTTATCAGAGATGAGAGATGAAGTTATCAAAGATGAGAGATGGAGTTATCAGAGATAACTCCATCATCTCATCTCCGATAACTCCATCATCTCATCTCCGATAACTCCATCATCTCATCTCCGATAACTCCATCATCTCATCTCCGATAACTCCATCATCTCATCTCCGATAACACCATCATCTCATCTCCGATAACACCATCATCTCATCTCCGATAACACCATCTTCTCATCTCCGATAACACCATCATCTCATCTCCGATAACTCCATCATATCATCTCCGATAACTCCATCATCTCATCTCCGATAACTCCATAATCTCATGGATTTACCAGAGATGAGAGATAGGGTTGTCAGAGATGAGAGATGGAGTTATCAGAGATGAGAGATGAAGTTATCAGAGATGAGAGATGAGAGATGAAGTTATCAGAGATGAGAGATGAAGTTATCAGAGATGAGAGATGAAGTTATCAGAGATGAGAGATGGAGCTATCAGGGATGAAAAATGGAGCTATCAGAGATAAGAGATGGGGCAATCATAGATGAGATATGGATTTATCAGAGATGAGCGATGAAGTTACCAGAGATGAGAGATAAAGTTATCAGAGGTGAGGTATGAAGTTACCAGAGATGAGAGATGGAGTTATCAGAGATGAGAGATGGAGTTATCAGAGATGAGAGATGGAGCTATCAGAGATGAGAAATGGAACTATCAGAGATGAGAGATGGAGCAATCAGAGATGAGAGATGGAGCAATCAGAGATGAGAGATGGAGCAATCAGAGATGAGAGATGGAGCAATCAGAGATGAGATGGAGCAATCAGAGATGAGAGATGGAGTTATAAGAGATGAGCGATGGATTTACCAGAGATGAGAGATGGAGTTATGAGAGATGGAGCAATCAGAGATGAGATGGAGCAATCGGAGATGAGAGATGGAGTTATAAGAGATGAGCGATGGATTTACCAGAGATGAGAGATGGAGTTATCAGAGATGAAAGATGGATTTACCAGAGATGAGTGATGGAGTTATCAGAGGTGAGAGATGGAGTTGTCAGAGATAAGAGATAGAACTATCAGAGATGAGAGATGGAGCTATCAGAGATGAGAGATGGAGCAATCAGATATGAGATGGAGCAATCAGAGATGAGAGATGGAGTTATCAGAGATGGGAGATGGATTTACCAGATATGAGAGATGGAGTTATCATAGACGAGAGATGGAGTTATCAGAGATGAGAGATGGAGTTATTAGATATGAGAGACGGAGCTGTCAGAGATGAGAGATGAAGTTTTCAGAGTTGACAGATGACGCGATCAGAGATTATAGATGAAGTTATTAGAAATGAGAGATGGAGTTATCAGAGAGGAGAGATGAAATTATCAGAGATAAGAGATGGAGTTATCAGAGATGAGAGATGCAGTTATCAGAAAAAAGAGATGAAGTTATCAGTGATGAGGCATTAAGTTACTAGAGATAAGGGATGGAGTTATCAGAGATGAGAGATGGAGTTATCAGAGATAAGGGATGGAGTTGTCAGAGATGAAAGATGAAGTGATCAGAGATAACATATAAGTAATCAGAGATGACAGATGAATTTATTAGAGATGATGGAGTTATGAGAGATGGGGGATGAAGTTATCAGAGAGGAGTGGTGAAGTAAGCAGAGAAGAGAGATGAAATTATCAGAAATGAGAGATGGAATTAGAAATGAGAGAAGGTGTTGTCAGAGATGGCAGACGAAGTGATCGGAGATGACAGATGAAGTGATCAGAGATGACAGATGAAGTGATCAGAGATGATGTTACTAGAGATGAGGGATGGAATTATTAGAGATAAGGGATGGAGTTATCAGAGATAAGGGATGGAGTTGACAGAGATGAAAGATGAAGTGATCAGAGATGACATATAAGTGATCAAAGATGACAGATGAAGTTATTAGAGATGATGGAAGGAGTTATCAGAGATGGGAGATGAAGTTATCATAGAGGAGCGATGAAGTAAGCAGAGAAGAGAGATGAAATTATCAGAAATGAGAGATGGAATTAGAAATGAGAGATGATGTTGTCAGAGATGACAGACGAAGTGATCAGAGATGACAGATGGAGTGATCAGAGATGACAGATGAAGTGATCAGAGATGACAGATGAAGTGATCAGAGATGACAGATGAAGTGATCAGAGTTGATAGATGAAATTATTAGTGGGTGAAGCTTTTGAGGTTCAGAGAGCAGAAAAGTAATCCCGGAAGAGCTAATGAAGTCAACAGATAATGATAAGGTTAACGATTAGTATTGCGATGTTGTGTTTGCTCCAACAAGTGGCGGGAATGCCACCCCTTTGCGTTGACACCGGTAGGTTTCCGGGGGAGTGTGGTTAGTAACGGTTTAGTTGCACGTACCTGGGTCTGCTGCACGGTTGCGTGTTCTCGGCTGGATATATCTCATACCACCTGTCTATTTATCTCACCTGAATATATTTCACACCAACGGGGAAATCGCATCTTCACAAACAAGCCGACTTCTCCGTTCACACTTCGAAGTACACTTCGAAATATGAACGGAGAATTGGCCTTGTGTATGAAGATTGGAAATCGTAACATCAGTTATGATTCCAGACAAAATTTTCCATTTCTGATCAATATATTTTAAATGATTCTATTCTCCAAACACCTAAATGTTTTTGTCAAAAGTGATAGATAATGAATGAACAATCAAGTTTGAGTTAATGAATGTAAGATTAGCGCAATTTTATCAGCAAATAAATGCTATCGTTTGCAGTCCATGACAGCATGTATTTCCAAATGGTTTGAAGAAATTTCAAATTTACGATCATATTGGACCATCGTACAAACAAAACAGTAGTATATTGGATATTACAAACACAATTACATTTATGTGATTGTGAATCTGTTACTGACTATAAAGTATGAATCCGAGGTAATTATATAATTACAATAAATTTTGATGAAATGGAAACTTTTGTTGATGCCATATATGATAACGGTTATGCATCAAGTTCCACGCAAGTTCTATGTGGAAGCGGTACGCACGTCTATATTGTGGATAACTGATGCTAGATTTCTAACAGCATATAACACATTATACAGGTTAGGGCGATCCCGCTCTCTAAAATGGATGTAAAAAAGTTCGTTTTTGCTCAATAAACCAGTTTACATAATGAATTCTGCAAAATCCTCTCGAGGCACACACAGACATATATCCCCATCAATTGGGAGTAAAAAAATGAATTGTCCTTTAGCTAATCTGCATAATAGTAGGCCAAATAGGTAACAACACTGACTGGTCCTTCAAATGGCAAATTAATTTTGGGACATGGACAATAGATTAATAGATTAATGCGGCTGAAGTTTTGGAGCATTTGTTAAGAAGGAATCAAAAGTTATTAAGCATATAAACGACCCTTCGTACCTCAATTTTAGAGAGTGGGATCTCCCTAACCTGTTATATGATTCAGTGATAACGTGCATGACCAAGCCCCAAATAATGCAGAAGTGATGGTGATTGATTAAGTTTAAACCTGAAAATGGTTGTGGGTCATGCACAGATATCAGTGACAAAACTGCGTATATAAATTATCAGCTGAAAAGAAAAAAAAGAACAAGAAGACATTTATGAATATCGTTTGTGTAAGCGTGTTTGGGTGATGTAGTTGGGTGCAGACTTTATTTTCAAACTCTGCCGTGAAAGTGAAAGATGGGAAATTGCTTCTCATCGGGTCGATCGGAATAGATGCAGAAAGTCCTAAAAAGTTCAAAACTTCATAAATATGACAAAAAATAATATTTCATCTCAGTTTCAGAAGTATCCAATAAAATCTGTTGAACTGATTTCACAAGAACATGTTCCACAAGAACGTGGTCTACATACAAGAATAGACGCAGAAAATATACCACACTGCACGAAATGAAGAAATTCAACAAAGCAACTCCTGGTAATTTTGACAAAATTTCTTCTCATAAATAGGATATGGACATCTCCAAAATTTCAGTAGCATCCAGTGAAAATTGACGCACTATATACTGAAATAAGATGCAAAAATCGCCAAAGTCCTCAAAATCCAAAACGTCATAAATCTCATCTCATAAATAGGATATGCACTTTCCCATTCCGCATTAAATATGTTCAGACCACAGGCCCTCAGAAAAAGAGTTTCAAGGGGCTGGGAGAGGGGGGGGGGGTATAATGTGAACTGTCGAAGCATGGCGTTGTGTACAGAGACTCCACATATGGTTTGGTAAGTTTCAGCCCTCTAGCTAAAAGAGTAAGAAAAATACCTCCCCCCCCCCCTCGGTCTGGACAGGTCCCAAATAGCCCAGGAGTTTACGTGTAAAACATGATTCAGAAACACCCAGTGAAAACAGTTGCCCTATAGTTGATTTCACAAGAACATGGTTTATATATACTTGGATAGATGCAGAAATCCACGAGGCTTCTGATGAAAACTGTGGGGTATTTGATTACACAAGTTAAGTGTGACGAACAGAAAGATATACAGAGATTTTGATGGACAGACGGACATTAGGGACGGGCAAGTAGTATATGCCTTCCAACACACTTCGTATGCGGAGGCATAAAAATCAGATCTGATAGTCCGTCAGCACCTTGAACCAATCAACAAACAAGATTATTCAGCTATAATATACTATAAACTGCATTTTGGCAACCATGACAAATCTGTTTTTGGGGCTTCTCAAAATGACTCTAATTATACCCCCAAAAAAACACGTTTTGCAGGACCTCCTATTTCAATTCACCATGATACTAATACGGTCAGATATAAAAAGAGTTCAGATGAACAGTAGTGTCGCCATTTTGATTTCAAAGATGCTTCATTCAGAAAGACAATAAAATACAGATAATACTGGTATGCATGAACAGATTTGTCAATCATACTTTTCACTATTTATGCTCATTAGTAGTGTTTCTGTTAAACCTATACATGCCCCACCTAACCCCCTAACCCCTTGTTGCTCCTATGTACAAAACGACAAAAAATTGAGAGCTGAAACTCCGCGACTTTGTAGATTATATATTTTGAGCCTATTTGCACAACAACTAAACAATCTAGACAACCTAAATAACAAGTGCAATATCTCAGCAGCCAGTAGGAATATTTAGGAATATTATCATGAAATAAATGTTGAAAATTTCAGAAAAAAAACATGGCAACTTCCTATTTTTCCCCACATAAAATACACCTTCAGTTATCGAGAATCTTGAGAAAATAAATCAATAAAATTTATGAGGAATTTTGAATTTCAGAGTTGTAAATGATTTGCATGTGATCTATAAATTATGTAAAATGGTGTACATGTAATACCTGAATAAAAAATATATTAAAAACAAAAACAAAAATCTTTCCCCACATAATGTTTCATTCGGGTTCTCCCTTTCAAAACGTAATAACTTAGGCAAATTAGGAAATAATTAGCTGGTGTGAAAGATAGAAAATAATTTGGGAAATTTAGAAAATCATCTGATCGGAGGGGTATGCAAATATGCTCAGAATAACCGCAGTATGAGAGGCTATACAGTATTATAATTTCCAATGAATTGAGTTCGATAAAAGAAATAATAAAAAACTACCGCTTTCTTGGTTGATCGTAGATGTGAAATTTTGAAACAAATCCGGACCATAATTGAGATAAACTGTACCAAAAAAGCCCTAGTATTTGAGAATTTCTTTCATTTAAATATTCGGACATTTGTCGCATCAGGATAACATGAATTGCATGCCTCCCTCGTAGCTATGACATCAAAATATGATTATCGCGCATTTACTTTCAGCTTTGCACACTTCTTGGCATGATCTTTGTGAACAACTCGAAGAAATAACCTAAATGGACGCCAAAATCTTTCAGTAAAAAAATTCTAATTTATTTCACCGTCGACCGCCAGCGCAGTTTCATCGTGGATAATCAAAACTTAATGCTGATGTGTCCTATTCCAGTAATTGTTTTGATTTCCCGCCATGTAACTTCTCTGGCGGTCGGCAGCGAAGTCAATTCGATTTTTTCCCGATTTCAACGTCCATTCAAGTTGATTAATATTTTTGCATATCTCTCTCATCAAAATTAATTAATTCTCTCAGCAAAAATCATGCCAGGAAGAGCACATAGCTAATAGGAAGTGCGCGATAATCTGGTTAATTTGCAAGCGTGCTAAAAAAAATTACTACTCACATTTTCGTCGTTGCCAAATTGCGTACCAGATGTTCGGGTTGCCAAAATCTGAAAATTATTAAATTTTCTCAGTGCAGTTTTTCTTTCTCCGTGTCGTATATCCAAAATAGTATGCATTAAATCAGTACGAATGACAAACCTTGTCAAGTACATTCGAGTTTTGTTCCAGAGTTGTCCAGAGTTTTCAGCCGATCAGATTTTTTCTGTTTGAAAAACAGAGGAAATACGATTGGCTGCAAAGAAAACGAATACACATTGGTTATTCCGAGACAATACGACTGTTGCTTCAGTAATTATTATTGGCTACCGCATACAGAAGCTTTTCTAATTTTCGGCGGCAAATTTTGTATAGGCTTATTATCCAGATGCGAGACCTTCTCTTTTATGCCTGCGTGATCTATCCAATACACAGAATGAAGGTGAGAATATCCAAAATTAAGGTGAGAATGCATATTCACACTTCACATTGTTAGTCGCGGACCCCCCTCTAAGACTTGTAGCTTGATTTCAAATGGCACATTCCCCTTCGTACCATTTATATTAGACATTTGCTCTATTCACATTGAAATAAACAATACATATATTTACCAATGACATACAGTCTTTGCTATGGGAGACTGCAAAAAGTTCGTTGACCCATGTCCCAAAAGTAAATAACATCACATAAATTTTCCCCAAACTCAATCTGAAGATAAAATTTTCATAAAATATTGTGGGTTAATTCGGTTGCGATGAATAAAGTTAACTGTCATCACCATCGTCATCATTTTATTTCACTCCAATGGGTACAACCATGTACATATATTATGGCGACCACATATACATTGTATCAAACTTATGAATATATAAACATTATGTATATTAAAATATACATTAATTACAAATATATTTATATGTATAACAGCAGATGATCCATTCATTAATATTTACAGAGTACCATACCCTCATTGATAAATTTGCATATTTTTTTCAGTTTACGTAGATCTTCTGTTTGAAAAGGATCTCTTAATTTGACCACATTCGGTCTAACATAAGTATGTCGTGCTAGATATTTTGAGCTAATTTTGGACACAAGAACATAAAATGGAACTCATCTCCAATACTGTTTGTTTCACATGTTGCTATGTGAATATCTTTCGGCCATTGACGCCATCTTCCTGTTTCTATCGGGAGTTTATGACTACAAGTATGAAAATTTGATACGATTTTTCTGCTTTTTTTTCGTCAAGTAATTTTGGGAAAATTTTCAAATGAAATTCCGTTTGTATATTCTGTAGATAATGCCTTTTGAGGAGTAGTACATAGAGGATATTGCACTGTTGAGTTTGAATAGCATAAATATTTGTTCGAGTGAAAGGTGGAAGGATAACCCACGAGACGCGAAGCGTCGAGTCGGTTATCCTTCCATCTTTCACGAGAACAAATATTTATGCTATTCAAACTCAACAGTGCAATATTCTATTTATTATTTATAGAACATTATTTTTCTTATCAATTTTGTAATATTAGACACCGTGGGCTGTCTTTTGAAGTAATTTTCTAACACAAATTAGGTCGGATTTTATTTTGTTTATGCCGCGGAGAAATACAAAGACATTAGCCAATGGGAATGGAAGAGTCCCGTCTGAAGTCACGTGCAACTGTCAATCAAGCGGTTGAGTCGAAAGATCGCGATCGAAGCGAGAAGTAAAAATCTTCTTGAATTTAGAAGAGTTTATAGACTTTCAGTTTACCCGACAGTGAAAGGAAGGCAAGTTCTCACGAAGGACAGTGACACGTGGGCTTGTTCATAGCTGTCTAAATCTCGGTTCAGTTGAATTGCCTGAAGTGAAACCGGAAGAACGGGCAACAAAAACACAACACTGCTGACTCGACTCGCGACTGTGCCGAACACGCATGGTCGGATAAACACGACAAACTGCAACTTCAAGCTCTCCGCCTGGGTAACTGTATGTGGAAACCGCTATGCAGCATATGAGAAATCAACTTTAGAGCTATCCCCTTTTAGCTTGTTTGTATATCTTTGGGCTCGAACGTAACTGAAGCGTTTTCCTAATGAACATGCAGAAAGCCAGCCCATCGCAGTTTGCGGGTTTCACGCTTTTCTGCATCATCTTTGCGAAAGTCTAAGTACCCAAGGTGGTTAGTAACTTTATTTCTACTCGTACCAGTATTAATTGTGCATTCTTGGTTGACGTAACAACTGTTGTTTTATGTCGAAGGAGCCTAAAAGTTCACTTACTGCGAAAGTCTAAAAATAGACCTGACATCACGATATCAGGTCATATCGTCCAAGGGCCAAATCGTCCAAGACCATTGAAAAAAACTTCGCCCAAATATTGAGACAGATCGACCGACGATTGAGGCCGATCACTCAAAGTATTTTATAGATCGTACCAGCGCTGCGTGGATATGTTAGCTAACACTTAAATAAAAGATATATTGAATTTTATATGAAATGATCTTCATTCCATTACGAAGTTTTGAAGGGTTATGAATTGTTGGCAAGCATTCTCAGAAGGAAAGTACCGTAGTGAAATAAGTAGTTCCGGCAACGTCACTGTCAGGTCAGAGTTCACATGTACTCAGCAGTTAGATAACAAAAGTGTTATCTAACTGCAAAAGTGTTATCTAACTGCAATGAAAATATCACTTTTAAGAGTGAAGAAAATATAAGGATTTCACTGTTATATAAATAATAAATATCGCTATACCATTTCTGAAAAGAAAATCTTTAAGGGTTGTTCTAAAAAAAAACAAAAAAACCAAAAAAACCAAAAAAAAACAGACAGCATTGTTAACACTTTGGGAGTCCCATATATATTGAATTCAGTATCATATAATATAAATTTAGCATGGTTTAACCAGGGATATTTAGCTACATCTCTTTTGACATAAATAAAATTGTATATTACATAGGCGAGTTATTTTCTTTTCCCTTAATCAGTTTCAACCAGTAGGAGACCGTTGTTATACACACACTTTGATATGTAGCGGATACACCCCGAGTTCTCCATAAACCATCAAATTCGGGGAAGTTTCCTTGATTCCTAAAATTCTTTTACAAAATTGTAAATAAAACAATTCCGCAATATTGATTTTCTCGAAACCCCAGATTTCACAACCACATAAAACGATTGGTTGTACCACTTGATCAAAAAGTTTTAGCTGACTAGGTGAGGACAGATTTCGAGTTTTCCTGTAAACACGAAATAAAGCTTTCGATGCTTTCGCCATGAGTTGCTTTCTTGCAGATAAGTATTTACCAGTTTCAGAGAGATGATCACCCTGTACTCGTCATAAAAAAATCACACAAAGTTTCCACTACCTGGCACATTGATGAAGTTAACCCTATCTGGCCTGAGCAATTTGGGGCCTGAGTGCATCATTTCAAACCCCCCTCCCCCCCCCCCTCGTGAATAGTTCTCTTATCTCTTGAGCTAGGAGGCTGAAACTCATCACAGCGTACCATTGGTGGGTAAAGCTCTACCAGAAAATGTCAGAAAATCCAAAATGGCTGTTTCACACGCTGCTATGCGAGTATCTTTCGGCCTTTGTGGTTTGACGCTATCTTCCTCTTTCTATCGGGATATTATGACTACAAATGCCAAATTTTGATAGCATTTTCCTGCTTTTTCCATCAAGTATTTACAGATAACTTTCCAGATGAAATTTCCTTTTGTATATTCTGTAGATAACGCCTTTTGAGGAGTAGTACATATATCGCTATACCATTACCGAATAAACTGATCTTTAAGGGTTTGTTCTAAAATTTGTAAGAAACAGACAGCATTGTTAACACTTTGGGAGTCCCATATATAACTGAATCCAGTACGGTATCATATAATATAGATTTAACATGGTTTAACCAGAGATATTTAGCTATATGGGCATAAATAAAATTGTATATTACATACGCCAGTTTTTGTTTTTTTTCTATTCCCTTAAATCAATTTCAACCAGTACGATATCGTTCTTACACACACTTTGATATATATAGCGGGTTCACCATGTGCACGAAATGATAAACCACAAAATTCGGCGAAGATTTCTTCTTAAAATTCTTTTACAAAATTGTAAATAAAACGATTCGGCAATGTTCACTTTCTCGAAACCCCAGATTTCGCAACCATATAAAACGATTGGTTGTACCACTTTATCAAAAAGTTTCAGCTGACAATCAATAGGTGAGGACAGATTTCGAGTTTTTCTATATACACCAAATAAAGCTTTCGATGCTTTTGCAATGAGTTGCTTTCTTGCAGATAAGTATTTACCAGTGTCAGAGAGATGATCAACCTGTCCTTGTCAAAAAGAAGTCACACAAATTTTGCCCTATCTGGAACATTGATGAAGTTAACCCTATATGGCCTGGGCAATTTGGGGCCTGAGTGCATCATTTCGACCCCGCACCCCCCCAACCCCCCGCTCCCAGTCCCGTGAATATTTCTCTTAT
Organism: Hanleya hanleyi; assembly: GCA_036873755.1. NCBI lineage: Eukaryota > Metazoa > Mollusca > Polyplacophora > Lepidopleurida > Hanleyidae > Hanleya > Hanleya hanleyi. The sequence goes on from JAVTVY010005886.1 coordinate 11,958, forward strand.
CTCTTGAGCTAGGGGGCTGAAACTCATCACATCATACCATTGGTGGGTAAAGCTCTAGCAGAAAATGTCACAAATTCCAAAATGGCTGTTTCACACGCTGCTATGCGAGTATCTTTCGGCCTTTGTGGTTTGACGCTATCTTCCTGTTTCTATCGGGATTTTATGACTACAAGTGCCAAATTTTGATAGGATTTTTCTGCTTTTTCCATCAAGTATTTTCAAATAACTTTCCACATGAAATTTCGTTTTGTATAATCAGTAGATAACGCCTTTTGAGGAGTAGTACATATCGCTATACATCTTTTGAATAAACTGATCTTTAAGGGTTTGTTCTAAAAATTTTAAGAAACAGACAGCATTGTTAAGACTTTGGGAGTTCCATATATAATTGAATCCAGTACGGTATCATATAATATAGATTTAACATGGTTTAACTAGAGATATTTAGCTATATCTCTATGGGCATAAATAAAATTGTATATTACATCCGCCAGTTTTTTTCTCTTTCTCTTCCCTTAAATCAATTTCAACCAGTACGATATCGTTTTTACGCACACTTTGATATATATAGCGGGTAACACCATGTGCACGAGTTCCCCATAAACCACAAAATTCGGCGAAGATTTCTTGATTCCTAAAATTCTTTTGCAAGATTGTAAATAAAACGATTCGGCAATGTTCATTTTCTCGAAACCCCAGATTTCGCAACCATATAAAACGATTGGTTGTACCACTTGATCAAAAAGTTTCAGCTGACAATCATTATAGTTGAGGACAGATTTCGAGTTTTCCTATAAACACGAAATAAAGCTTTCGATGCTTTCGCCATGAGTTGCTTTCTTGCAGATAAGTATTTACCAGTGTCAGAGAGATGATCACCCTGTACTCGTCATAAAAAAAATCACACAATGTTTCCACTATCTGGCACATTGATGAAGTTAACCCTATCTGGCCTGAGCAATTTGGGGCCTGAGTGCATCATTTCGAACCCCCCTCACCCTCCCCCCCCCCCCTCGTGAATAGTTCTCTTATCTCTTGAGCTAGGGGGCTGAAACTCATCACAGCGTACCATTGGTGGGTAAAGCTCTACCAGAAAATGTCAGAAAATCCAAAATGGCTGTTTCACACGGCCTTTGTGGTTTGACGCTATCTTCCTGTTTCTATCGGGATTTTATGACTACAAATGCCAAATTTTGATAGCACTTTCCTGCTTTTTCCATCAAGTATTTACAGATAACTTTGCAGATGAAATTTCGTTTTGTATATTCTGTAGATAACGCCTTTTGAGGAGTACTACATATCGCTATACCATTACCGAATAAACTGATCTTTAAGAGTTTGTTCTAAAAAATTTAAGAAACAGACAGCATTGTTAACACTTTGGGAGTCCCATATATAACTGAATCCAGTACGGTATCATATAATATAGATTTAACATGGTTTAACCAGAGATATTTAGCTATATGGGCATAAATAAAATTGTATATTACATACGCCAGTTTTTTTTCTTCTTTCTATTCCCTTAAATCAATTTCAACCAGTACGATATCGTTCTTACACACACTTTGATATATATAGCGGGTTCACCATGTGCACGAAATGATAAACCACAAAATTCGGCGAAGATTTCTTCTTAAAATTCTTTTACAAAATTGTGAATAAAACGATTCGGCAATGTTCACTTTCTCGAAACCCCAGATTTCGCAACCATATAAAACGATTGGTTGTACCACTTTATCAAAAAGTTTCAGCTGACAATCAATAGGTGAGGACAGATTTCGAGTTTTTCTATATACACCAAATAAAGCTTTCGGTGCTTTTGGAATGAGTTGCTTTCTTGCAGATAAGTATTTACCAGTGTCAGAGAGATGATCAACCTGTCCTTGTCAAAAAGAAGTCACACAAATTTTGCACTATCTGGAACATTGATGAAGTTAACCCTATATGGCCTGGGCAATTTCGGGCCTGAGTGCATCATTCCGACTTCCCACCCTCGTGAATATTTCTCTTATCTCTTGAGCTAGAGGGCTGAAACTCACCACATCATACCATTGGTGGGTAAAGCTCTAGCAGAAAATGTCAGAAAATCAAAAATGGCCGTTTCACACGCTGCTATGCGAGTATCTTTCGGCCTTTGTGGTTTGACGCTATCTTCCTGTTTCTATCGGGATTTGATGACTACAAGTGCCAAATTTTGATAGGATTTTTCTGCCCTATCTGGCACATTGATGAAGTTAACCCTATATGGCCTGGGCAATTTGGGGCCTGAGTGCATTATTTCGACCCCCCCACCCGCTCCCACCCTCGTGAATATTTCTCTTATCTCTTGAGCTAGGGGGCTGAAACTCATCACATCATACCATTGGTGAGTAAAGCCAGAAAATGTCAGAAAATCCAAAATGGCTGTTTCACACGCTGCTATGCGAGTATCTTTCGGCCATTGTGGTTTGTCGCTATCTTCCCGTTTCTATCGGGATTTTATGACTACAAGTGCCAAATTTTGATAGGATTTTTCTGCTTTTTCCATCAAGTATTTTCAGATAACTTTCCAGATGAAATTTCGTTTTGTATAATCTGTAGATAACGCCTTTTGATGAGTAGTACATATCGCTATACATTTTTTGAATAAACTGATCTTTAAGGGTTTGTTCTAAAACTTTTTAAGAAACAGACAGCTTTGTTAACGCTTTGGGAGTCCCATATATAATGGAATCCCGTACGGTATCATATAATATAGATTTAACATGGTTTAACTAGAGGTATTTAGGTATATCTCTATGGGCATAAATAAAATTGTATATTACATACGCCATTTTTTTTTCTTTCTATTCCCTTAAATCAATTTCAACCAGTACGATATCGTTCTTACGCACACTTTGATATATAAATAGCGGGTACACCATGTGTACGAGATGATAAAACACAAAATTCGGCGAAGATTTCTTGATTCCTAAATTTCTTTTACAAGATTGTAAATAAAACGATTCGGCAATGTTCATTTTCTCGTAACCCCAGATTTCACAACCATATAAAACGATTGGTTGTACCACTTGATCAAAAAGTTCCAGCTGACAATCAATATAGGTGAGGACAGATTTCGAGTTTTTCTATATACACCAAATAAAGCTTTCGATGCTTTTGCAATGGGTTGCTTTCTTGCAGATAAGTATTTACCAGTGTCACAGAGATGATCACCCTGTCCTTATCAGAAAGAAGTCACACAAATTTTGCCCTGTCTGGTACATTGATGAAGTTAACATTATATGGCCTGGGAAATTTGGGGCCTGAGTGCATCATTCCGACCTCCCACCCTCGTGAATATTTCTCTAATCTCTTGAGCTAGGGGGCTGAAACTCATCACATCATACCATTGGTGGGTAAAGCTCTACCAGAAAATCCAAAATGGCTGTTTCACACGCTGCTATGCGAGTATCTTTCGGCCTTTGTGGTTTGACGCTATCTTCCTGTTTCTATCGGGATTTTATGACTACAAGTGCCAGATTTTGATAGGATTTTTCTTCTTTTTCCATCAAGCATTTTCAGATAACTTTCCAGATGAAATTTCGTTTTGTATAATCTGTAGATAACGCCTTTTGAGGAGTAGTGCATATCGCTATATATATACCATTTCTGAATAAGCTGACCTTTAAGGGTGTGTTCTAAAATGTTTTAGTAACAGACAGCATTATTAACACTTTAATTGGGAGTACCATATATAATTGAATCCAGTATCATATAATATAGATTTAACATGGTTTAACCAGAGATATTTATCTATATCTCTTTGGGCATCAATAAAATTGTATATTTACGCCAGTTTTCTTTTCTTTTCCCTTAATCAATTTCAACCAGTACGAAACCTTTCTTACACACACTTTGATATTTTGCGGGTACACCACGAGTTCCCCATAAACCATAACATTCGGCGAAGATTTCTTGATTCTTAAAATTCTCGATTACAAATACACTTTCAAAAAGCTTCTGCTACAGGCAAGCACGATGGAGAGAGAGGCCCGGATGTTGAACTTTGCCCTGCAGTTGCATGAAGATGAATAGTTTAGAATAGTTTATTTGCGTAAAGTTGTTCCCAGCAGGGCTAAAACGCAATCATACATACATATAAAACATACACAACAACAAACTTCAGACAACAGATAAAACATGCAAATGTTTGTAATGTGTGATGTAAGGGGGATAACCCTGCATCCAGTAACAAAATTTAAAAAAAAAAACATGTATATTGAATGTAAAATCATTCATATACAATGTATTTAATAGCACATGCTAAAATAATCGAAATGAACATTAAAGAGAAAGGGGGTATATTTTCGTCATATATAGAATAGTCAGATACAATGATGAGATGTGCGTGTTACATATCCACCTAAAACTTTCAGTCATATGAGATATGGTCAGTCAGATTTGAAGAATCTCATGATGAAGTGAGACTGACAATATCGAAGGCTTTTGCAGGATGTATTCCCACTCCAGACTGCAAATCTATATAGTTAAAAAAAACTATAGAAAAATCAGTACCGTTGTACAGGGAATGGGGGTATTGTGTAATACTTGTGAATCCGTTATACCGGCTTGGAAGGCACACCGACCAATCTAGATATGTTTAATAAACTATAAATTATGCCAAGAAAGGAAAATGCATACCAATTTGTGTAAACATTTTTGACTGTGATAGGACGCACATGGTGTGACTTTTTCAATACCGGTAATATCATAGCTTAATCCGCTAACTAAATCCATTGCAGTTTTGGCGACATATAAAGAGCATTGAATAGCGCATGATAATCTCTACCATCTCTGTCATCAGGAATACGGACAACTTGAAAACGAAACAGAGGACAATTCAGCATCGCTTCCCAATTCATATATCTTGAAGCACAAGGCGTTGACCAGACAGAACAGAACAGACCTATCGAAATGACGACTTCCGAATGAAAATTCGTCAATATTGCCCATTTAACAGGTAGAGTAAAAGGTATACCCCTCCATGTTAACGTTTTTTAAAGAATATTTTGAAATTCAAGCTATAAACTGCGAATTTTTATCCTAAGAATTTCTGTTTGAGGCTTCCACACACATGCACATAATCACTTTTCGTACGGTTTTAATCAAAATATTTGTAAAAATCTGAGAACAATGAAAAACTTCAATATCGTTTATTTTTGGCGAAAATATAATTTCTATATAATATAGATCCAATTGTTGCCCAGTTATTCCGTCGAAATCTTTCTTTTTAAATTTAACGAAATTCGGAAAATTTAAATTTTGAAATCAACTTTGATGAATTGGCGAATCATTCCATATTATGGTTCATTTGATGGTCTAGATAACTGGAATATTAACATATGACGTTTTAATGTTTTTGGGGGAAAAAAATCTTGGAACTGGTGAATGAAAATATGAGTTTTAAAAGCCACAGGTGTGAAGTCATGCCTGATGACATGTTTGAATACATATCTGTACTGTGGACGTATATTCTATGAAGATATTATAGATTATTTCACCGGCCGGCTACGTTGGATGTAGGCGGGTGATAACTAGCCTTAAACATGAAAACAGGCCCATATCCCTACCAAGTAACTAACGAATTGATACCAAAGGATGCATGTAAAATGATGTAGTATACATGATGTAATGGTGACCCCGTTTTTATTGTACCGTCAAAATCATACGGTATCTGGTTTCGTTTACTGAAAGTTTAGGCACAATAGCGCTGTTATAAATGACCGTGAGTGATGCCAGATTTAACCAGCTCGCTGATTTTACTCAACTAAAGCCGTTTTTTTGGCTCGATTGAACTAAATAGGCAACGGCGCGGGGAAAGAAAATAGAAAGACGGCGTTAAAGATGCATGGGTTGCATTTTTCGGTTCCATACATGTGCTATATTTTTAAGATCCCAAACGAGAGAGTTATAGCCCTTGCAGTATTTGGCTGTTTGGTTGACCTAAATTTACATGGTGAAAATTCGGCTCAAATGGGCATTTTAAAGCAAATACAGACATTTTCACTGTTGAAATATTTATTTAATATCTAATTCTGACGATTTGTTGTTAAAATACAAACGAAGAAACGGCATATAACATCAAACGGCGACACCGTCCTGACGATGGATGTTCTGCTGGTGGACGTTCTGCTGGTGGATGGGGACCTGTTGAGTGCTGATGACAGCGACAGCTGCTGGACCAAGAGTTGCCTCCCATAGTGCTCGCGCCAACATACTCCCCGAAACGAAGATTGATGTGTATCTTCGTCGACCTGATTTCTATACGTCGGCCCGTTGGTGATAGAAATTAGTGAATGTGATTTGGTAATTGACTGAAATAAATTTGGCATCTTTTGAAAAGGCACGTGAGATCACCGAGAACGTTAGCTCATTCAAATTGTGCGATTGAGTCTTGACACGGCGTTTTGAAATCGGGAATAGTAATTAAAGAATAGGAGCCAGTAATGTGTGGAATGTGTGGAATGAGTCATGAATGAAATTTTCCTCAAATCCTCACGATTGCAACCGTTTCCAACTATTCAATATTGGGAGTAGTAAAGAATCATTCGGAGAGGATAAACGGTGGCAATTGTGAGGATTTGAAGAAAATTTCATTCATGACTCATTCCACACACGGGTGAAACGTTTACGTGGGGAATGGATGTTTCAGATCCACAAGAGAGTGCGCAGGGTCCCCAAGACAAACTGTCAGGCTACCGGGAACGCACTCGTGCACTGATCTTGGCCAACGAGGGAATTCGATTCAACCTGTCACCTTGTCTGGATCGAGGAGGTTGGAAAGGAAGACCTGTAATGACAACCAAAGCAAATTAATGCAATACTGACATATAATTCTATGAGCAGGTATACAGAATTCAGATCGCGGTAGCGTACAATCCCTGAAAAGAAGATCCCTGATCTATGATTTGGATTTACCTGTATTCTTATAGTTATCTTTAACCGAAGTTCAATATAATAGAAAGATATATACATTCGGCGTGTGTCTTCCTTCCCCCGGTCTTCTTCCCTCGGGTTGTATGGACTTCTCGTCGTCGTCGTGTCTCGTCTTACACGACCTGGCCCCTCCAAGCGTTGGTAACTGTCAATGGATGCGGACGGCCTGGGCACGACAGTACTATCACAGTACAAAGGCTTCTACGGCACCGGCCCGTCTCTCTGTAACACCGCAGGACTACTCAACTGCATGGCCCACCACAGCAGCAGACGGCACCCCTCGTAGGAATAAACCCCCAGGCTTCAGCGACCCCGCTCACGGCGACTCACTCCGCGGCCCCGCTCCAAGGACGAATCATCAAGGCTAGAGTTCACGGCTACACGGTCCACATAGGATCGGACATCGATAACACACGGTGAATGGGTAGGCACCTGGTCTAGTAACCCTCTTCCTATACTACCGTATGGTCAACTGGTCTATGAACCCTCTTTCTATACTACTGTATGAGACAGTATTAATCTATGATCGGCCGTGAATTACTCAATGAGACCGTATGCTTATGGGCGTGAATGGACAATCGTGTATGGTACGATTTACTGGGTACGTGTATATATATCAAACTCAGACCTGAGCCTATAGCTTGTGAGTGTTAGCTTGAATGTATTTCAACCCGTAGGTTGTGTGTTTAAGTATGTGTGTGCATGGATAATTGTTTATGTAGGATTTGTGTTTGATTAGGTTTAGCTGTACCCTCTTCACAGAGACGAGCATCTCCTACCGGATACAGCTTAATCGCTACCATTAACCACAGGGCCGTACTTGCACAACTGTTCAATACGGTTGAGTCAAGTAGAGATGCGGCTAAGGTATGGCCATGCTATCAACACTAACGCCGTTAGTTAATTCCCAGAGCTAAACCTGCACGTCTGTGCGTTACGGACGAGGATCAGGTAGAGTTAGAAATAACCATCAACGATAAGTGTCTATACCCTATCTCCCAGTGCAATACCCGCACAACTGTGCATTACGGTTGAGACAGGTAGAGATCGGAGTAGAGTAAACACAGCCCGGACGTGTGAATGTAAGTGAGTGTTAATGTATGCTATGATGTTACAGGATTCGGCGGCGGCACTTCTTCAATTCGGCGGCCTGGTCCCGGCCCGGCGGCGGCACGAATTCGGCGGCCTGATCACGGCCCTTCTCCGGCCCGGCAATGTATTGGATTTCTTCTCCCCGATACAATTGTGCGTGTTCTCACCTCGAAGTTTCTGCTGGTCTGCCTCGTTTCCGCGGGAGCCTGGCTTATATAGGGCTACCGCTCTTCTGCGGATAAAGGTAGAAACAGAACGTTCTCCTGCAGAAACAAGGTCGACGATGCCAGCGCCCTCTTTATTGTCAAATAATCACACTTCCCCCGATCAGTTTATCTGGACTTCGCTGGATAAATATGCCTATGAAGGAACAAACCATAATTCATAACAGACGTAACTGGTAAATCTCAGCTTCCAACTCTCTCTAGTTAATTCATACGACGACCGCAAAGTTCACTGTCCTTATCTGCATATTCTCAATGTTGACTTCCGGATTCCTGTCTGACGTCATCTACAGTGAAACAAGCAAGCACATCAGCGTTCTTTTTTCCGTTCCGACTGATCGTTTGAGATAACTTCACCGGGATTTCGAGGCATTGTCTGTCTCCCGGATTATTGTAGTTCATACTAGTAAATTACAGCGTTGAATTGCATCAGGTAAGTGAACCGCATACGTAAACACAATGTCACTTTCGATTTCACATATAGTCACATGTCATTCAGAAGCTGTGATTTATTAAAGGGGAACCCAAGGGGTCGTTGTCATTCTGCACTTTCGTTACACTACCCCCGCCTTCGAAGAACATGACGCCCTCGTCATGGCTCTCGTCACGCTACCAGGAGCACGGGTGTGCAGAACAGAACATATGTACAACGTATATACAACAAAATTACAGGACGACGATCCTCTTGGCTTCCTGGCCAAGTCGTCGTCACCTGAAATGGACATCAGGTCCACAACAGGCCACAGCTGTCTCTTGCTGGAGCCATGCATCATGCCTCTGAGGCAGTAAAGCCTCGGGGTCGACCATCCGGTGTTCGTCGCCCACCAGAGTACCTGCAGGTCGGCCCTGCACCACAGGTCATCCCTCGACGATCACGGTCATCAACCGTATTTCTCCGACCGTACGGTCGTGCATCTCCTGTCCACTGACAGGCTAAAACGTAGTCATTAAAGCGCCTCGGTCGCTGGACACGACGTCCACGAGTCGTTCGTGGAGGATTCCACTTCTCCGGCAAGGCCATCTGCTCTTCCGAAAGAGGCGACTCGACTTCAACAGGGGGATCAGGCGATAATCCAACCTCGTAATCTGCCAATCTCCGAGGCCGACGGGTTCTCCGTCCACTCCTCGTCTGCCGAGGTGCTGGGGATCTCACTGTGGCTGGGTGCTCCACCGGATATGGGAAGACCGTCGCGGGCTCCGAGTCGTTCTCAGATCTGACATCACCATCCTTCTCCGCAGACTCCGTGGTCTCACTATCCGACCTCTCTCTGTGGTAGAAGGGCTTTAAAAGATCACGATGGAATACACGGATGCCACCAGCCTCGTCGGCGACGCGATATGTCACATCAGTCATGGCTTCTTTCACAACAAAAGTCCCTCTCAAGCAAACCTGATCACCAGGATTGTATCTGTGAGGAAAAGCTCTCGTATCATCCACCACCAGTTGAAACGTGGGTGCTCCCAACGACGTTTTTGGTAGATCTGGCGGTCGAGAACCATCACGTCTACGGCCTTCGGGGCAATTCGCTCGATAATGGTCATGTTTACCGCACGTCCAGCACCTTGGTGTCCAATCTCGGTTGTTGTATGGTCGCTGTCTGCCACGCCTATGTCCCCATCTCGACTGGTATCGTTGTGGTCGTTGCTGTCGCGGCGATTCAGTGTCTCGCTGTAGCTGTTCCAATAACCGCTTCATTTCTCTCAGCTGCCGAGTCTCCGTTCCCATCTTTTTCTCGCCGTGAACAGCTCTGTTGTTGCCCATGTTTCGTGTCGACGATATCTCTTGAATGCTTCTATTTCCACGGCCGCATGCACTGCCGCATCTGAGTTCTTAGGTCGTGTCTGCCAGACTTGAAGTCCCATCTCCTCACCGATGGCGTCCAGGAACTGATCCTTGGCAAGGGTATCCTGAATGTCGTATCCGGCATCAGGATGAGCCAACTGTGTCAGGCGGATTAATGCTTGAGCCAGGCCCGGAAGATCTTCATCCCTCTCACGGTGTCTAGACTTCAGCTGAGACTTGTACAGGTCCATCTGATTAGGTGGGGCAAATCGCTTCTCCGAGGCTTCCTTCAAACGGTCATAGTCGGTACTGCCCGGTACAGACTGAAGGCTGGTTAGTACTTGCTGTACCGACCCCCGTAAAGCGACGGCTAGGTGTTGATCCTGTTGCTGATACGTCCACCCATTTATCACGGCGCAATGCCCGAAATGAGTCAAATAGTCTCGCCACGGCGTGGTACCGTCGTAGGTAGCTGCCTTCACCTTCGTCGTCTTCGGCTGACTAAGCTCTGCCCAGGGTATCGACGTCTGTAACGGCTGATGACACATCATGGAAGGTGGTTCATCCCGGCTTCTTCTTGGCGGCGACCCGTCATGCCTCGGCGTCGTCCCAGATACGGCTTCGTCTCGACCCCGTAGTGGAGTCTCTGCGGCTCGGCGCCCTCTTTCCAGTCCGGCCGGACCAGAATGACTGTAATCTTCAACATTAAGCTGAGTCATCTCGTCACTGGAACTTTGATTTCTCAGTATTGTGGACATCTGTCCCATCATGGCGGTCACCGTTGTACTCAATACGTTTATGGCACCACGTAGATCTTCTACCTCTCGTCTCGGGTCAACGTCGGGCTGCTCATCTACTGGCTCACGCCCCCTACTAGTCAGTTGATCTTCAGTAGGTCGTGGCGTCAGGTCGGCCGGTGGTGCCGACAGCTCCGCTTCCAGTTCTTGCGTGGACAAGTCAAGAAGATTTTCAGAAGCCCGAGTAGCTGTAGTCGATCGCCCGGAACCAACACCTCTTCCCGTGTCACGTAGTCTGCAAGGAATCGGTATCTGGGAAAGCTTCCGTCTGGTTCCTCTTCCGTCAGGTGGTTGACCCCTTGCTCCCGGTTGTCGTAACTCGGCGCCGAAATCTCCAGTTATATTCATGGTTGTCTGGTCCGGATCCATGCTATCCGGCCAGCTTGGTCTCCTTTCCTTCGTCTCCCAGATGTTGGCCATCCCACCGCTGCCACCAGTTGAAACGTTTACGTGGGGAATGGATGTTTCAGATTCACAAGAGAGTGTGCAGGGTGCCCAAGACAAGCTGTCAGGCTACCGGGAACGCACCCGTGCATTGATCTTGGCCAACAAGGGAGTTTGATTCAACCTGTCACCTTGTCTGGATCGAGGAGGTTGGACAGAAAGACCTGTAATGACAACCAAAGCAAATTAATGCAATACTGACATATAATTCTATGAACAGGTATACAGGATTCAGATCGCGGTAGCGTACAATCCCTGAAAAGAAGATCCCTGATCTATGATTTGGATTTACCTGTATTCTTATAGTTATCTTTAACCGAAATTCAATATAATAGAAAGATATATACAAAATTATATAACCCTAGCTATATCGCGATCAGGCCTGGTCACAGCCACAGTCTGGTCACGACCGGTTCTCTCGTGGTTGGGTCCAGTTTCTATCTTCCTTCCCCAGGTCTTCGTGGTTGGATCCAGCGTCTATCTTCCTTCCCCAGGTCTTCGTTCACTCCCGTATGGATGAACTTGACGTCGTGTCTCGTCTTACACGACCTGGCGCCTCCCGTGGATATGTCTGGCGTGTGTCTTCCTTCCCCCGGTCTTCTTCCCTCGGGTTGTATGGACTTCTCGTCGTCGTCGTGTCTCGTCTTACACGACCTGGCCCCTCCAAGCGTTGGTAACTGTCAATGGATGCGGACGGCCTGGGCACGACAGTACTATCACAGTACAAAGGCTTCTACGGCACCGGCCCGTCTCTCTGTAACACCGCAGGACTATTCAACTGCATGGCTCACCACAGCAGCAGACGGCACCCCTCGTAGGAATAAACCCCCAGGCTTCAGCGACCCCGCTCACGGCGACTCACTCCGCGGCCCCGCTCCAAGGACGAATCATCAAGGCTAGAGTTCACGGCTACACGGTCCACATAGGATCGGACATCGATAACACACGGTGAATGGGTTGGCACCTGGTCTAGTAACCATCCTCCTATACTACTGTATGGTCACCTGGTATAGGAACCCTCTCTCTATACTACTGTATGGTCAACTGGTCTATGAACCCTCTTTCTCTGCTACTGTATGAGACAGTATTAATCTATGATCGGCCGTGAATTACTCAATGTATGTACAGGGTGGTGAGAGACCATATGTTTATGGGGGCGTGAATGGACAATCGTTTATGGTACGATTTACTGGGTACGTGTATATATATCAAACTCAGCCCTGGGCCTATAGCTTGTGAGTGTTAGCTTGAATGTATTTCAACCCGTAGTTTGTGTGTTTAAGTATGTGTGTGCATGGATAATTGTTTATGTAGGATTTGTGTTTGATTAGGTTTAGCTGTACCCTCTTCACAGAGACGAGCATCTCCTACCGGATACAGCTTAATCGCTACCATTAACCACAGGGCCGTACTTGCACAACTGTTCAATATGGTTGAGTCAAGTAGAGATGCGGCTAAGGTATGGCCATGCTATCAACACTAACGCCGTTAGTTAATTCCCAGAGCTAAACCTGCACGTCTGTGCGTTACGGACGAGGATCAGGTAGAGTTAGAAATAACCATTAACGATAAGTGTCTATACCCTATCTCCCAGTGCAATACCCGCACAACTGTGCATTACGGTTGAGACAGGTAGAGATCGGAGTAGAGTAAACACAGCCCGGACGTGTGAATGTAAGTGAGTGTAAATGTATGCTATGATGTTATAGGATTCGGCGGCGGCACTTCTTCAATTCGGCGGCCTGGTCCCGGCCCGGCGGCGGCACGAATTCGGCGGCCTGATCACGGCCCTTCTCCGGCCCGGCAATGTATTGGATTTCTTCTCCCCGATACAATTGTGCGTGTTCTCACCTCGAAGTTTCTGCTGGTCTGCCTCGTTTCCGCGGGAGCCTGGCTTATATAGGGCTACCGCTCTTCTGCGGATAAAGGTATAAACAGAACGTTCTCCTGCAGATAAAGGTAGAAACAAGTCGACGATGCCAGCGCCCTCTTTATTGTCAAATAATCACACTTGCCCCGATCAGGTTATCTGGACTTCGCTGGATAAATATGCCTATGGAGGAACAAACCATAATTCATAACGGACGTAACTGGTAACTCTCAGCTTCCAACTCTCTCTAGTTAATTCATACGACGACCGCAAAGTTCACTGTCCTTATCTGCATATTCTCAATGTTGACTTCCGGATTCCTGACTGACGTCATCTACAGCGAAACAAGCAAGCACACCAGCGTTCTTTTTTCCGTCCCGACTGATCGTTTGAGATAACTTCACCGGGATTTCGAGGCATTGTCTGTCTCCCGGATTATTGTAGTTCATACTAGGAAAATTGCAGCGTTGAATTGCATCAGGTAAGTGAACCGCATACGTAAACACAATGTCATTTTCGATTTCACATATAGTCACATGTCATTCAGAAGCTGTGATTTATTAAAGGGGAACCCAAGGGGTCGTTGTCATTCTGCACTTTCGTTACACGGGTATACTATGGCTGAACATGGCTCCTATTCGTTACTACTCCCTTTATCGTCTCCCAGCCAAAGGATATATCTACTTGCATTTAGTCTGTGTGACAAAATATTGCAATTATTGAGCCACTATCTTCATAGCCAAGTTGACATGGCTTCGTTCGTTCCTACACTTAGTCATGAGTCCTCTTCGTGAACTTACATGTACACTCCGGGATCACACGGCTCCATGGGTCGTTCGGCTCTATCCGACAATAAAACAACCCATCCCAATTCTCTGTCTATTAGATTTATCGAGTTCGGCAAAGAGTTTGTTTGCCGTGAAGAGCTCATCCGTCTGCAATCAGGCTTCAAACTTCAACGGCCGGTTGAACTTCCGCCATTATCTTCGTACGGGTCACGTGATCGGCAACGTATCGGGGGATCACATGGCCCGTACGAAGGTAAAGTTCAACCTTAGCCGTTGATGTTTGAAGTCTGACTGCAGACGGCTGAGCTCTTCACGGAAAACAAACTATTTGCCGAACTCGATAAATCTAATAGACAGAGAGTTGGGGTGGGTTGTTTTATTGCCGGATAGAGCCGAACGTCTCATGGAGCCGTGTGATCCCGGAGTGTACATGTAAGTTCACGAAGAGGACTCATGGCTAAGTGTAGGAACGAACGAAGCTATGTCAACTTGGCTACTATCTTCACCGTTTTGAATGTTTGACTGACAAAATTCTGTACGTAGAGATCATGGAGATGTCCAGACCTACTCAGGTGCTCTCCATATCTATTCACATGCATGCATACGCGCCCTAGCTGACAGTATTGTCAGATAAGTATGCATGCAGACTTTCTCGGTGCATGGCTAATAATGGGCAGTAAATATGAATATTTGATACCCCCACCATCTAAACCCCCGATTTCGGATTCATTTATGACACCATCTTAGAAGACAAACAGCTGTTCACATGTTAATGTACCGGGCCAAAACGTTACATGTAAATGCCGTTTTCTTCCTTTTGTGTGATTTGCCGTTTAACGGGACTTCATAGCTTAGCAGTAGCTTCCTTTTATCTGTAGTTACTATTTAAGGTCCAGGCTCACTGAACTTATACCCGGCGCGGACATCTGGTCATGGGCTACTACGAACACTGACTTTGGGAAATTCTCATCATGCACGTCTGTCTGTTTTCTTGTGACCACCAATATCTCAAGAATGACTGTGCCCGGGAACAAACTTATATATGCAGATGGTTGTGAAAAATAAACGTATTGAAAATATTTCAGATTGGCCCATTATTTCTGGGTCATCAGGTCAAAGTTGATTGATTTCTCATTTTATACCACCATATCCCAAGATTGATAAGGCCAAAGTTTGTGCTACTGCTAGCATTGACTTTGGGAGTATTGTCATCATGTCTGTATGTCCGTCCGTCTGTTTTGTTGTTCCGCCATATCTCAAGAATGACTCCCTATGAGTCCAATCTTCGGTCACAGAACATCGTCAGCATCACTAACTGGTTGCGCAACAGAAGTCTGTTGCAACCAATACCCTATTTAAATACAACCCAGGCCGAGGGGTTCTCAGTGCTTTGCAAGGCTCATGTTTTTCCAACACATATGGGCAATTCACCTATATTGTACCGAATTTTACTCACGGATCGGGACACATCAGGTGTTCAGAGTAACTGCCCGGATCGGATGAACCGTTTTATACGCCCGTTGATAAAAGAGGTCGACTAGGAAAACCATTTTGATGAAGAATATTGATCAGTGAAATGGATTAGACGATACGAACAATAATGACGTCTTACCGACATCGCTTCTCTCTAGCAAGAAATTAGCTGATTAGTTTGGTGCTAGTATTGTTTAAAAAATAACTAATTAGGGATGCGAATTTTTTCTGGACGACGACTACATAATGATTTTCGGATCTGTCGCTAGTATAGCGCGTTCGTAATTTCTTTCCATGCGTTTTTTTAGCCATTCTATCACCTGCCTGTTAAAGGATATGTGACGACAATACGGGAATAACTCCCTTGTGTGTGATGGTAATCAAGCTGAATTTTCTTTTTTCAATCCAAAACCTGCCAAATCAGATTTTTCTAGAAGTTTACATACTGAAATATCAGCCTCAAAAAAATTGCGATGCTCCGTTGTATAAAAATGGAGATACGATTGATCAAAATGTGCTTCTCGGCATGATTTGGTATTTTTGAGGTATTTACAGTGAGGATTTTCTCTTATAACAAAAATATGACACCTCAAATCAAAATAATTTTGTCACACAATATATAAGGAAGTTTGTTTATTGGAAAGAACCACGAATGGTTTTGATTTGAGGTGTCATATTTTTGCTACAAGAGAAAACCCTTCATGAAAATGCCCAAAAATACCAAAATAAGCCCGGGAGCACATTTTGATCAATCATATCTCCATTTTTATGCAACTGAACATGTCAGTTTATTCGAAGGGGATATTTCAGTATGCGAACTTCAAGAAAAATCTTATATGGCATGTTTAGGAGTGGAAAAAATGACTTTATTATCATCTCACACAAAGGAGTTTTTCGTATGTAAACGTCACATATCCTTTCACATATCCGTCACATATCTGCAGTTCCAGGTTATGGATTGGTACCAACATTAATTAAGGTGGACCTTTTTCCATCGAGCAAAGAAGATCACTATCAACATCAATACAAATCGAGTGTACATTTCTCTTGATGAAGTGACAGTGGTCACCTTTAACAGGTGTAACTGTTGTACTTTTACAAATTTACATCACATTGAAGATATTCTTATTATAGGATCTTTACCTTATACTTCTTGTTTTACAACTTAAACTTTAACATTTTCAGTTGTATTAATGCTATTGTAGAGCACAGCGCCACAAGCATGTTGAAATGACGTTATTATGCAGTGTGTTGGTCCGGAACAAAGAATATGAGTCCAAGACAGTAAGTAAAGTAGAAACAGCAATGTATTTTCTCTGACTGTTCCAACATGAAAACATCAGCGTTGATCCCTCGAGGTAGAATCTTCTGCACACGTTCTTGTGACTTAACATAAATTGCGCAATAAAATTGGGACTAGGAGAGTTGTCTCCCATACACTGTACATGCTATTGCAGGTTAATAGACAGAACACCACATTTCCCCTCTCCTAAAGAAATGGACATTTTAATGAAAGTCAATAAACTGTTCATAAGATACGGGTCAATGTGCTACTGTTATCTTTAAATCCAGAGAGCATGAAAGGTATTATATCTAACAATGGCAATTTAACTGAACAATATGAGAATCCTGTCAACCAAACTTTTGTACCATTACAACTTCAGCGACCCATTATATAACCATTTGTCCAAGCAAGTAGGTTCCTCGCTCGCGTACCCTTAATCGGGTTGCATTTACGGGTTGGGTTGGATTTCTAGGAGCACAAGTTTTATTATCCAGAACAGGAATCTCTAACAGATTTCCAAGACTATCATCTCCCTCTCGGTTGGAAGGAGAAATCGGGCCTTGGAACAAGGATAGATATTTCTCATTCTATTTTTTACCGTTAGCCATTACGTAGGTATGCGGACCCACCTTTGTCCAAATTTCAACAGGCTCGGTGAATTTACTTTTACCTTTCCGTAGGCTTACGTGCCATGGTTTCTTAATTCGAACAAGATCACCCAGAGAGAAATTTCTGGCTTTGAAACATTTCCGTCTGTCAAAATTCTCTTTCGCTTTGGCTTGTCGCGCTTTAAAGCGTTTCTCAACATCCGCTGCCGTAAGTGGGCTCGGAGGTGTCGTTAACCCAACCAGTAACGTACGCATACGACGTCCGTGTAAAATGCATGACGGACGGTGTTTCACCAGTCGTCGCATGACAGGTTGCGCGGTACGTACCCACTGCAGTCTTAACAGGCCGTTTCTCTATGCGCACTGTTTGAACAGTTTCGCCTAGTATGCGGTTAAAGCGTTCTACTTCACTGCTCCCTTTCGGATGGCACTCTGCTGAAAATCTATGTATGGTATTACGGACGCGAAGGAATTTCTCAAATTCCATGGATGGCTACTGTGGTCCGTTAGTAGTGTTATAAGCGTATATACAGCCACAGTTTGACGAGTGCGCAGGTGTTTCTGCGCAGATTTGTGGGGTCACGGGGTCATTCGGTGCTGGTCGGCCATGTTGGTTTACAACATGGCGGCGGCTGGTCGGCCATGTTGTATTACAACATGGCGGCGGGTCGTCCCTGTTGTAAATCAACATGGCATGGTTGAGCTGTAAGTGTGAGGATGAATTTGATTGGTTGAGGTGTCGGCCATGTTGTAAAGCAAGATGGCGGCTGTCGGCCATGTTGTAAAGCAAGATGGCGGCGTGGTTCGGTGATGTTCGGGCATGTTCGGGTTGTCGGGCATGTTGTAAAGCAAGATGGTGGCTGTGGGCCATGTTGTAAAGCAAGATGGCGGCTGTCGGCCATGTTGTAAAGCAAGATGGCGGCGTGGTTCGGTGATGTTCGGGCATGTTCGGGTTGTCGGGCATGTTGTAAAGCAAGATGGCGGCTGTCGGCCCTGTTGTAAAGCAAGATGGCGGCTGTCGGCCATGTTGTAAAGCAAGATGGCGGTGTGGTTCGGGCATGTTCGGGCATGTTCGGGTTGTCGGCCCTGTTGTAAAGCAAGATGGCGGCTGTCGGCCCTGTTGTAAAGCAAGATGGCGGTTGTCGGCCCTGTTGTAAAGCAATATGGTGGCTGTGAAAATACAACATGGCGGCGGGTCGTCCCTGTTGTAAATCAACATGGCGGTGGGTCGGCCCTGTTGTAAACCAACATGGCGGCGGGTCGGCCCTGTTGTAAACCAACATGGCGGCGGGTCGGCCCTGTTGTAAACCAAGATGGCGGTTGGTATGAGAAAAAACGTATAAAAGCAGGTAATTTTTAGTGAATGGTGTGTATTCAATGCATTTCCTTGCGGATTGTTCTCACTTACCTGCCTGACCAGCCTGACCAGCCTGCCTGACCAGCCTGCTTCACCAGTCTGCCTGCCTGCCTACCTGACCAGCCTGCCTGACCCGTGTGTTTAGACGAGAGGAGGACAGAAAGCATGACACGTGGAGAAGATTTTCCAGTGGATCCCGCAGTACCTCCGGTTGACGTCTTGCCTGAAAACCAGCGTGTGAGGGCCATTTATCAACGACACTGGGCTACCATATGCCATGGTTATCACCGTGACCGTCGTCTATTGGACGTGTATAACTTTCGACTGGAGCACCTCACGGAATTGTCTACTTATGCTGAGAAGATTTTCAGAGACCAGGTCACCACGTTCAAGTTGAATATGACATTTGGGTATATTTTACGGCACAAGCTTACGGACCAGGTGCGGTATTATTACCCCAGCAATAATACCTATGTGTTTGACCAGCCGTTCACGGTGACGGATGCTATTTCCCTGGAGCCCCTCGTCGACCAATTGACTACGTTGGATCCATTGGAATGGGCGCGGTTGCAACGTCCCAATACCAAGTGGACTGTGGAAAGGGTGACTAACGTTACATTTTACGTTACCAAAATGAGAGATCATCCTATCGGTGCTCCTGTACTACTCCCGCCTTGGCTGCTTCGTCGAAAAGGACTGTATGCATTAACGAGTGGAGCACATGGACCCTACAAAGACCGGAAATGTTTGTTTCGGTGTGTGGCCGTGCATGTCAACGAGTGTGATCCCCAGGCTTGTAACACAGTGGCCGATCTCTATTACCAGCAGTATTTAGACCATCAAGACTTGGATGACCGGTACTTCCGTGGCGTTCCTTTCAAGAATTTGGATGACGTGGAAACACTGTTCAAGATCAACATCTTTGTATACCGATTACAATGCGAGGAGGAGGATACATTTGTGGCTGAATTGGTTCATCGTTCCGCAGAACGGTATGCTTCTACCATGAAAGTGAATGTGTTCGACTACAATGGCATGAGTCATTTTTCGCTGATCCACAATATGAGCCAGTACGCCCAGTCTTACAGTTGTGCCCAATGCCATCGTGTGTTTCACCGTTCCACCGACTTACATCGACACGAGAAGACTTGTGACAACAGTGTGAAGCGTGTATATCCTGGTGGTGTGTATCATAATACGCCTACTATTTTCGAGGAACTGGCCGATGAGGGACTCATCATACCGGAGGCGGACCGTTATTTTCCCTACCGGGCGTGTTATGATTTTGAGGCTATGTTGGAGCCCATGCACTTGATTTCAGCGAGAACACAGTGGACACAGCGCCATATTCCTCTCAGTGTCAGTATTTCCAGCAACGTACCTGGCTATGACGCTGCACCGGTCTGTTTCGTGTCTACGGGAGATGCCCATGAGTTGATCACCCGCATGATGGAGTATTTAGAGGAAGTCAGTGCGGCCAGTACGGAATTGTTGGTGTCTAAGTTCCAGCACATACTGGACCAACTGGACGATCGGATTCCTATACCGGATGTATCAGATGATGAAGAGTCGGAGTCGGAGTCGGAGTCGGAGCCCGAGCAGTCGGAGCCCAAGCAGGCGTCGGATGTACCTTTACCCAAACCGTATGCGGAGAAATTGAAAGTGCGCTTCCTACAATACCTAGGCCAGTTACCGGTGCTGGGTTTCAATTCGGGGCGCTATGACTTGAACATGGTGAAGGAATTTCTCTACCCTTACTTGGCCCAGGCGAATACCCTCAAGTCCGTCATCAAGAAGACCAATAATCATATGGCCCTCACTACTACATCACTCCGTTTCCTGGATATCCGCAACTACCTAGCGCCGAATTACAGTTATGACCAGTGGGTGAAGGCGTATGACTGTGCACAAACGAAGGGGCGGTTTCCATACACGTATATATCGACGCTGGACCGTTTGGAGGAAACCCAGTTACCTGCCCGGGCCGATTTCTTTGACGATTTGAAGCAAGTGGAGTGTCCGGAAGACGCGTACCGGGAACTGCAGCAAGTATGGAAGGACCAACACATGCACACCATCAGAGATTTCCTGATATGGTATAATAATTTAGATGTGGTTCCGTTCCTGGAAGCGGCTGAGAAAATGGTGCAACTGTTTCGTCGTGAAATGCGTGTGGATATCTTCAAGGAGTGCCTTAGTTTACCGGGTCTCGCGCTTCGCCATCTTTTCAAAGCGTGTCCTACGTACTTCACCCTGATACAGCAAAAAGATGCGGACATGCATGACTGTTTAAAGCACAACATTGTGGGTGGACCGAGTCTTATTTTCCACCGCTACCACGAAAAGGAGGTGACTACTCTGCCCGGTGGAAAACCCGTTGGAAAGATCATTGGTTTCGATGCCAATGCCTTGTACTTGTGGTCTTTGGCCCAGCCCATGCCCAGTGGACATTATACACGTTGGTTGGCCGAAGGGCGGCATTTTACACCGCAACGCGCTTCTTACAAGCATCTGGCTGACCAATGGCTAGACTGGGAAGCCGATCGACGGGGAATTACTATACGACATCAGACCAACGCCACAGAGAAGCGAATAGGAGACCGTCGACTCCCCGTCGATGGGTTTGCCCTGGTGGGTAGCACACCTACTGTATTCCAATTTTACGGGTGCTACTGGCACGGTCACCAATGCCGTTTGAGCCGAGGACACTTCAACGACCGACGTGGAAAAACAGCCCAAGAATTACAGCAAGAAGTAGTGGAGAACGGTGATTATGTGAAAGAGAGAGGTTACGATCTGATTGAAATGTGGGAATGTGAATTTGACACCATGCGCAAGCACGTGCTTCCTTTACAGCGTTTCCTGAAAGAGCACGAGTACCCGTTGAGTCGTCGGTCACTGCTGAGTCTACCCCAGATGTTGGACGCCATTCGTTCGGGAGACCTGTACGGCTTTGTCGAATGTGACTTGCATGTCCCCGACACTCTCAAGCCTCTCTTCGCCCAGTGCCCACCCCTCTTTAAGAACACGCTGGTGGGTCGAGATGATATTGGGGACACCATGAGGGCCTATGCGGAGCAACACAAGTGTTTGCCTGTACCTAGTCGCATGTTGATTGGTAGTATGTGGGCCGAGAAAATCTTGCTGGGCACGCCGCTGCTGCAGTGGTACATGAGCCACGGTCTGGAAATTACGAAAATATACCAAGTGATGCAGTATGTACCCCACGCCTGTTTTGCGAAGAATGCCAACCTCGTGACGTCTGCCCGTCGTCAAGGAGATCAAGATCCCAGTAAGGCCATCATCGGTGAAAGTTGGAAGCTCACGGGCAACGGCTATTATGGCAAAACGGTGACCAACCAAGACAAGCACGTGAACGTCAATATCTGTACAACCAAACAAGCCCGCAAAAAGATCAACTCGCCTCTGTTTCGGTCCGTCGACGTCATCGATGACGACACGTATGAAATCACTTCAGCCAAAAAGTTCATTCGTTACAACCTGCCCCTCCAAATTGGATGTATGGTATACAACGTGGCCAAGCTGAGGATGCTGCAGTTTCTCTACGATTTTATGGGAGTGTATTTCCACCCATCCGACTGGCAACTCATGGAGATGGATACGGACTCGGCCTACATGGCCGTCTCTCATGCCGATTGGGAGTCCCTGGTGAAACCCGAGTTACGGGTGCAGTATGAGGCGGAACGGGACCAGTGGTTACCACGACGTGACCATTACCAGTATGATAAGCGGACACCTGGGCTCTTCAAGCTGGAGTGGAGTGGAGATGCTATGATTGCGCTCTCCTCCAAGACGTATTACTGTTACGGGGGAGACGAAAATAAGTTTAGCTGCAAAGGAGTGAACCGGCGCGATTCCAACATAGACAAAGACTTGTACTTGAATGTCCTCCAGAGCCAGACCAGTGCGAGTGGCACTAATCGAGGATTTCGCGTGGTGGATCACCAGATGCTTACGTATACACAAGAACGAGAGGCCTTCACGTACTTTTATCCCAAACGCAAAGTGTTGGCCGACGGTGTGAGCACCACCTACTTGGACTTGTGAACAATTTATAACTGTGGATACATGTAAAAGTCAGGATGGCCGAGTGGACTAAGGCGCCAGTTTTAAGTGCTGGTCGGTGAAATGCCGAGCGTGGGTTCGAATCCTACTCCTGACAGAAACTTTTTTATTGTACCACTTTGTATATACATACCACTACTATGTGTACCCTGTATTTCTATTTTGTAACCCTTTTCTTGTTGACTTACATAAAAAAGAGTGAAAAGTCAAAACCCATCTTGTGTTTTTTCTTCATGAATTTATTCAACATCAATGAAACGTGAGAACAACAAGGTTATAAAAAACAAAAGTACTGCGCGCAGTGCATTTTAAGTTAACCAGAGAAATGGAGCATGCACATTAAAACGAGAGGCTGTCCAGTCATAGACGAGGACATCACGGTCTTCGGCTTGACAATAATCATCAAACATATGTACAATGGTGGGCATAGAATGGCCTCTACTCCGGTGAGTGAGATAAAACACACAGTACTGTCCGCACACACTACTCAAGGGTCCTTGTAATCTTTGCGTATTCCAACGCCACTCTGTATTAGGAATAAAACACACAAGACAGGGTTTTTTGGTGAGATCTCATTTTTTTTTTTTTTTATTCAGTGAACAACAACAACGTGAGAACAACCACGTGAAAACTCAAGCCCAGAACAAGGGGCTTGTCATTAACTGAAGCCCAGAACAAGGGGCTTGTACATTGAAGCCCAGAACAAGGGGCTTGTACATTGAAGCCCAGAACAAGGGGCTTGTCATTAACTTAAGCCCAGAACGGGGCTTGTACATTGAAATGATGGGCGGCCCAGTCATAGACGAGTACATCGCGGTCCTCGGCCTGGGAGTACTCGTCAAACATCTGTACGATAGTAGATAAGGGTCTTCCCCGGCATCGATGGTACAGGTAAAACAAGCAATATTGTCCGCACACGCCACTGGTCAGGCTTTGCAACGTTTGACTGTTCCAACACCACGTCTCTGTGCCTTGATCCATGAAGTCTGTTAAATCGGGATGGAGGGGTGGCAGACCGTACGGGTCAAAGTATTCCCCCTGCTCTTCTGTCAAGTACACGGCCACCCAGTGTTCACCGGGTCGATCCATCGGGTCCGTGTTGAGAACGTAAGCAGCCGGATACATACGGTCTAATGGAAACACATCTCGGGCGAACACCCCTTGAAAGACCCTACGTGTCTCTGGGTCATTCTCCAGCACGGTGGTTATCTGGTCTGTATCCATGTTAGGTGGAGAAGTCACACAGGACGTTGCGCGCCTTGTCCACTTGAATGATGTTGTCAAACTCGGCGTAGCAGATCACATTGACGGTGGTCGCCAGGGCTCGTGCAAAGTGGATTTCCAACCGTAAATTGCCTTGCTTGGTCAGGGCCAGCTGATGGTCGTTCTCTAAGGTGGGGGTCAGATCGAAACAGAACAACGTGTATCCGTTCGCGTAGTCCTCCCGACTGATCATATTCCCTTCGTCCTGGTTGATTTGACCGGTGGCTGTAAACAGGCTCTGATAGGCTCGAATGAAATTCCTCCGCCCAAAGTTCGGGGTTAAGGCCGTGGCTGGCACCTGTTGTCCATCCACATGCAGGGCCACAAAATTGATGCCGAAATGTTTAAAGTCAAACGGATTCTCTGGGTAGGCTCCGCTGAAACTGGTATTTTCCACACAGGCCAGGATCAATCGCTTGGGTAGTTCCCCCAGGAACAGGTTTTCTTTGTTGGCGCCCATATTTCCAGCAGGCACAGAGAACACTTTGGTTTGCACACGTCGGATAGGTACTGGGCTGGTTTTGTTTCCAAGGCTTTCATGTGCCCCAATTGAACGGCTGGATTCGGTTTCACTTTTCGGACATACAGGACTGCGTCTTGGATGACAATCTTATAGTCCGCTACATGCCCCTCTACGTTAGTGGCCATCAAGGCGAAGGTGGGAGGCGCCCGTATCAGTCGGATTTTGATGGGGGTCTTGTTCAAGAGGTACCGGTGTGGAAGCAATGGTGGTCCGCCAGATATGAGGGTCCGGGGACCATGGTATCTGGATCTGGGTGCCCGAAGGGCACCCAGATCCAGATACAAAAGTCCTCCCTCGGAAACAATTGTCCCCCTATCAGCAGAAACCATGGTCCTGATATCGTTGGAGTCCGGGTCACTGAAATCTAGACAGGAATGTCCCTTCTCATATATATAAGGCCCGGACCATGGCATCTGGCGGACTATGGGCGCTTCCACAGCTATGGAAGTCCTCAGAGTCCGGCATACCTCAGAGTCCGGTTGACCTATATATGAAACTAAAGGAATAGTAAAGGCTAGAAATTCTGAACAGAGGTTCGGCCAGCAAATCGGTGGTGCAGTGGATGAAGGCATGGACGGTGGACAGTACAGCAGAAGGTAAGATTGTGGGTTCGATCCTAGTCGGGGTCAGTGGAAAATGTTTGATTTTCTGGATTTCTCATGTACAGCTTTTGTACGTCTTGTAAAGTTATACCGTCACATCTTTGTTAAATATATATTTTTTTTTAGGAATACTAATTTTATGTATTTAAGTCAATGTACATCCTTACGGTGGCCCATATACGACATGCTATTAATTTTAGTTTGGTTTATATTTTTTTCAGTTTAGTTTTCACCCGAGTGAAAACCTTTTCCAATCCGAAGTTTCCACCCAAGTGCAAACGTTTTCACCGGGATGATTGTTTGAACGAGACATTATTCTTTTTGGTATAACCCATTTACATAGAAACGCGAAAAGTGAGTCCTTGTGACCCGCAATTAATATATTTTGTAGACTTCATTTATGGCTAATTGTATGTATACATTACCGGAAGTTCAACCTAAGGCGCTTGCAAAGTAATGGTGTATTCATGACGTACACCGGGTATATTTATTACCTATTCAATCCAAGCTTGGATAACGATGGTCCATAAAGGGCATTAAAGAATTAGGGTGACATATAGGGACATCGATTTTTTTTACATTGTTTTTATTACATTTTCTGCCTTTCTTGGGGATGTTCTTGATTGTCGTCTATTTTCTATAAACAGATTTGAGTTTATCACATGTTTTGTTCACATTTTTGTCATTTCTAGTAACGTCGTCATAAATGACTTTATCGTTTTTTTGTTTTGTTTTTTCAACGAAAACCAAACAAACTCTGGAAACGTTTACACCGTTAAACCGCAGAGTAAACCTTTAAACCATCGAGTAAACCTTTAAACCGCGAAGTAACTTTTAACCCTATACCAACCCTGTTGGTTTCTTGCTCGTATCTCCGGGACGACAAAAAATTGGAGAGCTGAAACTCCGCGACTTTTTAGATTATCATATTGAGGTCATTTTGAGCCAATTTGCATGACCCCCCGAGCAGAGGGTCATGGGTAAATTAAAAATGGCGGCCATGTGGGGGTACCAGAAAAGTGATGTTTCCGTCATATTTCTTCAAAATTGTTGCTTTTCTGTACGGAAAACTGGGTAAAACTTAGTTTAGTTCATATCAGATTATTATTTACTAATTTATCATGCATTTTTTGCGGAGAAAAAAACCAAAAAAAAATCGAAGATTTTGACCGAAAAATCGTCCAATAATGCTCTGTTGAAAATGACGTCACAGTGATGTCATAATGGCGGCCTTCTTCGATTATTTTACATTTGAGCTTGACCCAGAGATATAGTGTGGTAAGTTTCAGCCCTCTAGCCTTAGCGATAGCGAAAATATATAGGGGGTGGAACTTTCCGCCGCCCCAGGCTGCGGTACACCCCAAATCGTCCAGGCCAGATAGGGTTAAACCGCGGAGTAACATTTACCCTGCGGTTGCTAGCTTTATTTCGCGGTTCAAAGGTTCCGCCGTTAATCTAAAGAAATTCTGTGTTAACCTTATCTGGCCTGGGATGTTTAGGACCTGTCCAGGCCTAAGGGGGGGGGGGGGCGAATTCGGCCCCCTCCCCCCACCCTCACTAACTACTAACTATTGTTCTTATCCCTTGAAGTAAAGGGTCTCAAACTTACCATACTATACCTTTGCGTCAATCTGTACAAGAAACTGTAAAAAAAATCCAAGATGGCCCCTTTGATGACGTCACAGTGACGTCATTTTACAAAAAATACCTTTCTTGTTCGAATTTTTAACCAAATTTTGCGAAAATTGTATTCATGTAATTTTTCCAAAAAAAATGCATGAAAAATTACCCGTGAATTTACCCGTGATCCTCTGCTCGAGATGTTACGCAAGTAGGCCCAAAATGACCCCAATACACGCTTAAAGCTAAAGTGTTGAAACTTACTCGTAAAGTGATGAAATAACCCTTTCAGTGTGTCCACAGGGGCTGCACTTTAAGTGTCCCTGTGGACACACTTAAAGGGTTATTTCAACACTTTACGAAAAAAGTTTCAACACTTTAGTTTTAAGCGTGTATGATAAACTACAAATTCACGGAGTGTCAGCTCTCATTCTTTTGTCGTTCCGGAGATTGCACAGAAAGTTTGGTGGTGGTGAATGACCCTATCCCAGGCCTTGTAGGGTTAAAGAAGGAATTGTTTGCATAAAATAGTCCAAAATATATAGAAAAGCCCGAAAAACTCGGAAAAAGTCGATATCCCC
>JAVTVY010005887.1:0-41716 GCA_036873755.1 Hanleya hanleyi
ATCGTAGCTATAATTAGGTGCCAAGTAGTTCCGTACATCCAGGAAATGGAGTGATGTGGTGGTGAGGGCCATGTGGTTGTTGATCTTTTTGATGACGGACTTGATGGTATCGGACTGGGCCAAGTAAGGGTAGAGAAATTCCTTCACCATGTTGAGATCGTATCGCCCCGAGTTGAATCCGAGCACTGGTAACTGGCCTAAGTATTGCAGGAAGCGGATTTTCAATTTCTCCGCATACGGTTTAGGTAAAGGGACATCCTGCAGTTGAATGTCCTGCCCACTGTGTTCCATTTCCTGTCTGTCAAATATTTTCCCACTGTGCTCCATTTCCTCTCTGTCAAATATTTGCCCACTGTGCTCCATTTCCTCTCTGTCAAATATTTGCCCACTATGCTCCATTTCTTCTCTGTCAAATATTTGCCCACTATGCTCCATCTCGGACTCTTCATCGTCACTGAACGATACACCCAGTGTAGGAATCCGGTCGTCGAGTTGGTCCAGTACGTCCTGGAACTTGGACACCAATAGTTCTGTACTGGCCGCACTCACTTCCTCTAAGTACTCCATCATGCGGGTAATCAAGTCATGGGCGTCGCCGGTGGACACGAAACAGACCGGTGCAGCGTCATAGCCAGGTACGTTGCTGGAAATACTCACACTCAGGGGAATATGGCGCTGTGTCCACTGTGTTTTCGCCGAGGCTGCGTCCATCGGTTCCAACATCGGCTCGAAATCGTAACATGCCCGGTAGGGGAAATAACGATGCTCTTCCGGTATGATGAGACCTTCATCGGCCAGTTCCTCGAAGATGGTGGGCGTGTTATGGTACACACCGCCAGGAAATTTCCGTTTGACAGTGTGATCACAAATCTTCTCGTGTCGATGTAAAAGCCCAGAGTGTTTGAACACCCGATGGCATTGGGCACAACTGTAGGATTACGCGTACAGACTCATATCATAGATCAGGGAAAAATGATTCACCCCGCCGTCGTCGAAGATGTTGACTTTCATGGTGGAAGCATACCGTTCTGAAGACCGATGCACCAATTCAGCCACAAATGTGTCATGATCCTCCTCATCCTCCTTCTCTTCCCGTAGTAAACGGTACACAAAGATATTGACGTTGAACAGGGACTCCACGACATCCAAATTCTTGAATGGGACTCCCCGGAAGTGCCGCGGATCTAGGCCTTGTTCCTGTAAATATTGTCTCCAATAGATATTGACCACTCTATCACAATTCCGGGGATGACATTCGTTCAAATGAATGGCCAAACACCGGAACAGACATTTCTGGTCTTTGTAGGGTCCATGTGCGCCTTGTGTTAATGCATACAGTCCTTTTCGATTGAGTAGCCAAGCGGGTAGTAGTACAGGGGCACCGATCAGATGATCTCTCATTTTGGTCACGAAAAATGTCACGTTGGTGACCATTTCCACAGTCCACTTGGTATTGGGGCGTTGCAACCGGGCCCATTCCAATGGGTCTAACGTAGTCAGTTGGTCGATGAGGGGCTCCAGTGACGCATGATTGATGATGGTGAATGGTTTGTCAAACACATAGGTATTATTGCTCGGGTAAAAATACCGTACCTGATCCGTCTCTTTGTGCCGTAGAATATAGCCGAATGTCATATTCACTTTGAACGCTGTGACTTGGTCTCTGAAAATGTTCTCGGCATAGTTAGGAAGATACGCGAGGTCCTGTAGCCGGAAATTATACAAATCTTGAATAGGGCGATGACGGTGGAAACATCGTCGGATGGTGCTCCAATGGCGCCGATAGATGTCACTCACAGGGTGGTGTTCGGGCAAAGCGTCAGCGGGAGGCACAGCTGGATCCTCAGGAAAGTCGTGTTCGCCTCTCACATTCTCACGCGCCAAGGGAGATCTCGATCGGTCACGTCGCCTCATCCTGATCGTATATACTCCTGTAAAATAGAGCCGATTTTGACAATGAAGCGGTCACGATTTTCTTTGGAGGGGCAAGGTCAATAGGACTTGCGCTTTTTATACTACTAAAATGTGAAGTAGATTACATCTTACATCTAGCTTTAAGGCCGTGATATGCATATGAAGTATTCTGGGGCATGGTGAGTACTTCCCAGTTTTCCCTTTGTCTACTACTCGCCGATTTTTTGATTTTTTTTTATTATTATTATTTATTTATTTTCGCCGAGAGCTACAACATGACACCTCACTCTACCCAATCGGGCCACTAGTGCTCCACCTAGACTCCAACATGTCCACCCCGTATAGATTTATACATACATTGGGCTAATATCCCAGTATATGAGTGTCTATGGGTCTATATGCATCTATATACAAGCCTACCCGGTACTTAAAAAAAACATTTCATAGCTTTTCCCATCGTATTCTACAATCTCACAGCCCAGAGTAAAATCCATAAAAAATACTCCACCACCCTATACACGCAAAAAAGATAGAAATGTGCGAATCAGGGAGATTACCTTTGCCTACAAGAGAAATTTAGCTAGACCGAGTTGTCTCCCTTGTATCAAAGCGTATAGATGGGGCTGCCGTTTGGCTGGCGCTATTATCCGGGGAAGCCGGGGAAATTGACCTTGGGCAGCCATTTTTCTTAGCGTTTGTTACATAAAACAGACCTGCACGGAATATTTCCACTCTTTTAAATCATCCACACCCAACAAAATTATATCAAACTAATTCATGCATTCAAATGTAAGTGATTCATATACCGCGGAAGACCACATGAAGGTCCCACCGATGACGTTCGATGAACGTTCGTGATTTTTCTTTGCTGGTGCAAACTGGACAATAAATGCTCGACACTGGGGTGGCACTGTATCATAGACTGGTCGCAATATATGTATATTGGTGTCCATGGGTTGAATTATTTGGTGTAAAATGTCTGTGGAGCGGACACAAAACTAGACATTTTTTTTCAGGCATATTTTCTCATCGCATGGGCGGAAACAACTGCCGAAACAAATATTACCTCAAAGGCAGCAAACGAGTTAGCAATGTAAGCCTGAACAATTATATTTTCAATGAATACAAGGTTGTGTTGAGAAATATATCTCAAAATATGATTAATTAATGATTTTCCATCATGACAAACGAACACCCGACCGGCTTCCAACAAATATGGCGGCGGGTATTCGAAAATCGAAGTCAGAAAATTGCCAAACTTCAAAAATTCAGATCTCATCAACCAGAACGTCTTATGTGCTCACAGTTATTGACTATATCGTAAAATATGTATACTTGCTAACCTTAGTTGGGTTCGTGATGAAATAATTTAGAAATAAGTAATTCGAGCACTTTTTGTGACATAGCAAAACGAAGAAGGGGGGGATTTCCTAGCATAGATATTATTAAAAAATAATTTAAGCAATGTAAGCCTGAACAATTATATTTTCAATGAATACAAGGTTGTGTTGAGAAATGTATCTCAAAATATGATTAATTAATGATTTTCCATCATGACAAACGAACACCCGACCGGCTTCCAACAAATATGGCGCGGGTATTCGAAGCTCGAAGTCAGAAAATTGCCAAACTTCAAAAATTCAGATCTCATCAACCAGAACGTCTTATGTGCTCACAGTTATTGACTATATCGTAAAATATGTATACTTGCTAACCTTAGTTGGGTTCGTGATGATAATTAGAAATAGGTGATTTCCTTTGTAGCATAGATATTATTAAAAAATAATTTAAGCAATGTAAGCCTGAACAATTATATTTTCAATGAATACAAGGTTGTGTTGAGAAATATATCTCAAAATATGATTAATTCATGATTTTCCATCATGACAAACGAACACCCGACCGGCTTCCAACAAATATGGCGGCGGGTATTCGAAGCTCGAAGTCAGAAAATTGCCAAACTTCAAAAATTCAGATCTCATCAACCAGAACGTCTTATGTGCTCACAGTTATTGACTATATCGCAAAATATGTATACTTGCTAACCTTAGTTGGGTTCGTGATGAAATAATTTAGAAATAAGTAATTCGAGCACTTTTTGTGACATAGCAAAACGAAGAAAGGGGGGGGGGGATTTCCTAGCATAGATATTATTAAAAAATAATTTAAGCAATGTAAGCCTGAACAATTATATTTTCAATGAATACAAGGTTGTGTTGAGAAATGATTAATTAATGATTTTCCATCATGACAAACGAACACCCGACCGGCTTCCAACAAATATGGCAGCGGGTATTCGAAGCTCGAAGTCAGAAAATTGCCAAACTTCAAAAATTCAGATCTCATCAACCAGAACGTCTTATGTGCTCACAGTTATTGACTATATCGTAAAATATGTATACTTGCTAACCTTAGTTGGGTTCGTGATGAAATAATTTAGAAATAAGTAATTCGAGCACTTTTTGTGACATAGCAAAACGAAGAAAGGGGGGGATTTCCTAGCATAGATATTATTAAAAAATAATTTAAGCAATGTAAGCCTGAACAATTATATTTTCAATGAATACAAGGTTGTGTTGAGAAATATATCTCAAAATATGATTAATTAATGATTTTCCATCATGACAAACGAACACCCGACCGGCTTCAACAAATATGGCGGCGGGTATTCGAAAATCGAAGTCAGAAAATTGCCAAACTTCAAAAATTCAGATCTCATCAACCAGAACGTCTTATGTGCTCACAGTTATTGACTATATCGTAAAATATGTATACTTGCTAACCTTAGTTGGGTTCGTGATGAAATAATTTAGAAATAAGTAATTCGAGCACTTTTTGTGACATAGCAAAACGAAGAAGGGGGGGGGGGGGATTTCCTAGCATAGATATTATTAAAAAATAATTTATATTACATACGTGTACGGTGTTGATTGGTGTTACTGAGTGATACTGGTCAGCTACATGTCATCAATGAGGCGAACACGGTACTTTTGAAGCTTCACTTCCTGGGATGACTGTGGGCTCAGGCTGGTGAGTAACTGCTACGGTGTAATAGGCTGGTGAATTGGCACTGGTAAAATGAAAAAAATTAAAAGGTTCTCCACAGCTCATACAAGCAGGCAAGCAGGCTGGCAGGCTGGTCAGGTCAATCAGGCAGGCTGGCTGGCTGGCTAGAGGTGAAGCAGGCTAGAGGTGAAGCAGGTAGGCAGGCAGGCAGGTCAGGTCAGTCAGAGTGCTCCGCATAGGCTGGCTGGCTGGCTAGAGGTGAAGCAGGCTGGTCAGGTGAGGTCAATCAGGCAGGTAGGCTGGTCAGGTCAGGTCAGTCAGAGTGCTCCGCAGGGTAGTGCAATGAATACACCCCACCCCTAAAAATCGCCTGCTTTTATACGTTTTTCTACAATCCGCCATCTTAAACCCACCACCACCACCCATCCCATCCGCCATCTTAAACCCACCACCACCACCTCCATCCCACCATGCCGCCATCTTAAACCCACCACCACCACCTCCATCCCACCATGCCGCCATCTTAAACCCACCACCACCACCTCCATCCCACCATGCCGCCATCTTAAACCCACCACCACCACCTCCATCCCACCATGCCGCCATCTTAAACCCACCACCACCACCTCCATCCCACCATGCCGCCATCTTAAACCCACCACCACCACCTCCATCCCACCAACCACAGCCGCCAATGTACAACCCAGAACAAGTCTAGACATGCCTTGATCACGTGATCGTCATGGGGAAACCCCCACTGGGGAATCCCCTCCCGTGACCTCCAAGTTCCTCCACAATACGGCCCGGGGGGAACAAAAAAGTAGGTCAATGCGCGCTGTGCCGTGTTTACGCTACTACTATTGTCCTTCCACGTCTGTACCACCTTATGTTATTGCTTCATCTTCTTAAAGATGTAATCAGCCTCAAAATCGATCGATTTTGTAAACACTGTTTATTAGCGAAGGAAGATTGCTAACGCATCAAAGGTATTATATTCGATGATAGTGGATTGCCATATACACCGAATGCAATAATATCTTGTCAGAGAAATTTGAAACTCTGCCCGCTTCGACGGGTTTTCTGCTTCGCCATTGAACATGTGCTGTGCGTGGAGAGGAGAATGACGTTACTGCGTGTCGTGTGATTGACGTAGCGACGCTCCCGAATCTGAATGCTGAACAGCAGCAGTCATGGAATAACGTCATTATAAATCTGAAATTTACTTCGTATTGAGTCGTCCAACTTGATTAGCAATGCGGTGAACATTTGCTTGGAGAGTGTGCATTTTGAATAAGATCAATGGTTGTTTCGTAATTTATCGATAAAACTCCAGTGGAAGCTTACTTAAAGAAGCTGAAAAAAATCAACATAAAACAGTTGCAATAAATTTTATGAAGCTGGAGGTGTACAGTGAGATCTGATTTTTCCATCAATTTCGTGGAATAATTAACATTTCTGACGACGGCCAAGGCCGCCATTTTGAATTTAGCACTGATACAGTATGCGGCAAGTAAATATGCAATGATATTAAAGCTACCTGGATGTATTGTACCACTCATTCTGTAGTCTCAGGGAAACTCATATTTCGCAGTCAAATTAACAGCTGAACTACAGTTACTAACTCTCTGAATAACTGATGCAGTTGTTCTTAAGAGATATATAGTAAAGCAGTTACATACGATCTATTCATTAAGAAGATACGCTGAACCTTTCACCTATGTTCTGCTGTCCCATATTTTTCAACAGAGACTAGTTGATTCACTTTGCATTTTAAAACGAATCTCAGTTACATATGATACAAATATGATAGCAGTGTTCGCTAATACATGACACAGTCCAGGCAGATTAGATCAGTATTGAAAAAATAGTACTATATAATCGAACACTCCCCTTTCAGCAGCCGCGAGTACGTTTTCAACTTGATATTTGAATATGGTCCCCAGACGACGTTATAGAATTGGAAAACTGTCATCTATCTCGCTAATATATAACTTCGCTTTCAACTGCTGAGTAATAAATGAGGCAGTTTAGACCGCCCAAATAACTATTAAGAAATATGTAGCGGTCATATTTAATGTAACAATTTTGACATCGTAAACTATCCCTTTCTGGACAGTAATATTCCAGTGGGACCTGCATATGGCGTATACATACATGTATCTCGCCTAGTAGCAGTTGCTAGATCCTGTGTTAATGTGACGATTTTAATCAACGCCACAAAACATTGTTGCAGAAACTTATAAAACAGGGCTATTCCACTAAGCGCCTCCACTCAAAGTTTCTCAAATTTGGCGATACATATCGCATGCTGATAGCAAAATACGAACGTAGCGTGCAAGATCTATGGCGCTACGTTTCGTAACTTGTGTCTAATTCCGCTTAACCCGGGGCTAGGGGCCGTATGAACCCATGTACCTCAAGATCCTCACGGTGCTCATATGAACAGTCACAATCAAAGCTTGACTGAGATACACCATTCTCTAGATAACGAATTTACAACGATTATTATAGATTAAGAATACTGATCAGCGATACGGATTTTATATGTTTGGAACATTATGATGTCTTGTCGGCATCATTGAAAACTGTTGACCGCTTCTCTCTTGCAGGAAATAAGCCTATGTTTATGTATACTATGATAATCTTTTTGAATTTGGTGCTAATGCTGTTATATGGATTATGGACGCGGATATTCTCTAATGGACGACGGCTGAATTATGGATGACGGACTAGACGCTTGTAATTTTAACCTGTGTATGCCTGGATTCTGCTGGTGGACAAGTTGTCCCCGAAGCCGGGCCCCTGCACACCCAACTCTCATAATGGATACAACAGAAATAAAATATAATAAGACAGACCCGAGGAACCTTAGTGCAGGTTCCTCGGCCGAGTCTCTGACAGATCGAAATGCACTAAGATCTTTTTGAATCCAAATGACAGACATATTTCTGACAGCAAAGTAAGGCCACGAGAGCAATCCTTGTAATATTGCGCTTGATGATTGTTTAGCACCGAATTCTACATGTAATAATTTCAAGATTTCTAAGTATGGACATCGTGGATGTCTCACGTGTCCACTCTTTAATACTTCAGCTTCATTTAGTTCCGCGCTAACTGGTTACTCATATTCTGTTAACTCGTATGTTGATCTTAATTGTTCTACTACAAACTGTATTTATTTAGTTTCCTATAAGAAGTGTGGTCAACAGTATGTTGGCAAGACCACCCAAAGTCTCCATCTTAGGGTGAACGGTCATAGAAAATCCGTTTGGAAAAAACAATTGCTCATAGCTAATATAATTTCTTGCGCTTGACAGGAGGAAATAGCACGAAATTACTTTCTCCTGGGGGAGCAAGAATCACATGTGGAGGTGTGAAATGTTATAACAGGTGGGCGTCCTGTGAGCTGTTATAACATTGGCGGGGGTTTCTGGTTTAAATAGAGGTCAGTTGTATGGTCAGGCCATCTCGTCAGCGGTTTGCTAAGAATTAACACACGACAGTGTTAGACCCCGTGTTTCATCCATATTGCCTGGTGTCGCTATACTCCATCAGTTTGTCTGTACGTCTTCAACAACCATTTGCAGATTTCGATCCTTACCGGAGTATATGGCCGCTTAATCAAACGGCGTTGTGCGTTCTTTCCGGCATAGTTGACATGGACAGGCAGTCGGTACAGGAAAAAATTGGACGGTACTCCATGCAAAATTTGACTCTTCCAGAGAGATAATACTGATTTGCTGGATCAGATAATCAAACATTGCCCGTTTAACACGAAAAGAGTTCCCATGGAAAGGAGTTCCCATGTAAAAGAGACGGCAACATTACAGCATAACTTTACGGTGAAATGAAGGCGGGTTGAGCCATATTAACGTGACCAGTACAGGATCTACAGTACGGTGAAGTTGATTTTGCAACTGATTTATCGACAGAGGGACACAGACTCTACGTGATCGTAAACAGCTGATTATTTGCGATTCATCTCAGACTGTTGGGAATCCCGGAATATTATGTGGTCACTGACCTTGCTACCAAGTCCGATGAAGACCGGAAGATTGCCAGGGCGGAAACGGCGGATGCGAGAGCTGATATACAAGATCGAGCAGCAGCTTGTTGCACGATGCAACCTGGTATGGTGGGATATATACCCCTTTTTCAGTATGGTAGCTATGGATATGATATTTTGCTCTATGATAATATCTCATTTACTCTCGTTACAGATTTCACGAAGCATGTATGCAGTACGTGAATGCAATGCTACTATATTTAATAAAGGTAGCCGGTGTTTCCCAGAACTTGTTTTGGAAGGCGAGATCAGCGCCGAACCCTTGAGTGTATGATGAAGGATGAGCGGATGAGAATTTTCTATCTTGTTACATGATCGCTGCATTGTGTAATGTATTTGATCGTCAGGAGTCAAAATTTCAGGTCCACTTCAGGTGTTGTAGACAATGCATTTTACCTTTTCAGAAACAGTTATATTGTGTATCTGATAGGTTGTTCAAGGCCAATCCCAACATAATTCACCTCATGCTATTTGAAATGTATCAGAAATGACAGTTGCGCTACCAGTCCATTGTCCATTGTCTCTATTGATTACTATTGTCCTGTTGTGACGTGATCATTTGCATATAAATCTTGGAAGGGAAAGCATACTGTTGGTCAAGG
This sequence comes from Hanleya hanleyi, assembly GCA_036873755.1. Classification (NCBI taxonomy): domain Eukaryota; kingdom Metazoa; phylum Mollusca; class Polyplacophora; order Lepidopleurida; family Hanleyidae; genus Hanleya; species Hanleya hanleyi. The sequence goes on from JAVTVY010005887.1 coordinate 9,589, forward strand.
AATAATGGAGATTTTTATATATGAGACTAATTCCTACGGAGTATTGTTGTTTTAACATAACTAAAATGGAAGTTGATGCCATGACACATGGAAATGAATTGAGCTGCATCAGCGCTACTGTGAAATTCGGGAAGACATTTATATTGAAATTCTATGCTATTGAAAAATGGCCAAGATATTGGCAACCACAGGAGGTGGTGGTGATCTGATATTGAAATGTTAAAGAGCTCGACACGGAAAAAATTGTCGGCAGTTCATATAGCTGTTTTTCATAGCTTTACAAATATTTTAAGAGCTCAAAAGAATGATAATGTCATATCCACAGACGACCAGAATATGGAAAGCATAATATACAAAGGAAGTATGAAATTTGTCTGAAAATGCCTAGCTATGTCGATTTTGAATTATGTTAACAGCAGAACGTTCATTTGGAAGTTCAACTGATACCACGCTGGAAAAAAGAATAAGCTGTTTATCAGAGTGGTGACTGGGGAATTCATGTTGTTTGAACATGTGAACAGTATGTATAGGCCGATTTGCCATTCATAACATTAAGAAATTCGGTCGATTCAATTCACGTTACTGGAATGCTGGGTGTGAGTATGTTGAACCGTTCACAACAGAACGGGCAAGTGAAAACAATTGCATTGTAGGTATATAGCTTCGCGAGTTTTGAAACAAATGTCTCACTGCAGGGCAAAGGGAACTAAGTTATTCCAAAGTGGTATTCTGCCCGATAATGTTCACTATTCCGCCCTATGTATGTTATTCCACAAACAATATATTCAAAATAACTTCTCCAAAATAAAGAACGTAGGAATGGTTTGTTTGGAGAGACCGATCTGTATTTTGATATGATTTTACAGAGAACTATAATGTTTATGTTTTCGTTACAGATATGTTGATGAATGTATTTGAACCAGGGGCGGTCTTTGTCCCGTCATATTGACAGCGCATTGGATGACGCTGGCCTGGAATGCATCGTCACAGTGGTTGTCACGGTTGATTTGTGTAAAAAATTTACATTATGCATGTAGATTGTTTGCACGGAAGAGAGGAGAGAATATTTATAGTTTGTTTTATGCTATTGAAACATGGTCAATATATTGACATCCACAAAGGTACTGGTGATTGGCCAGTGATCCAATATTGAAATGTTATATAAAGAGCTCGACACGGAGAAAATTGACGGCAGTTCATATAATTGTTTTTCATAGTTTATAAATATTTTAAGAGCTCAAAAGAATTAAATGGTTTACAGACGACCAGAATATGGAAAGCTTAATATATGCAAAAGTATGACGTTTGACTAAAAATGCCTAGCACGTAGCATTTTGAATTGTGCTTACAGCAGAATGTTCATTTGGAAGTTCAGTTGATACCTTGATAGAAAAATGAGGACTATAATGTTTATGTTTTCGTTACAGATATGTTGATGAATGTATTTGAAGCAGGGGCTGTCTCTGTCCCGTCAAATGGCATAGCGCATTGGAGGACGCTGGCCTGGATTGCATCGTCACGGTGGTTATCACGGATGATTTATGTAAAAATTTTGCATTATGCATGTAGATTGTATGCACGGAGGGGTGGAGTTCGTCACCTTGGCTGGAGATGCTTGGCGCACTGCTACGGACACAGGTTTTCAGAGCTTTTACATGCTATTTTATCTCTGTTTTTGCCTGGGCGGCGTGCGGCGTCCGGTATCGATGAAGGTTACTCCATAGGGTTTTAAACTTTCGGATTTCAATGCATTTCCCAACATTCATGATGTACCGGTTTGTATTGCCTGAGGTCGGACTTCAAGGCTCCGGGTACTCTAGTTATGAATAAATAGTTGGGAAAGATGAGAGATTTTGTAGAAATGATAAACAATTTGTTCGTTTGAGTGCAACGAATTAGAACATAATTGAGGCTAATAAGAGCTTGTTGACTACACTTATCACTTAAAAAAAGCTAAGTAAACGGTGAATTATTAAAGCTAATACGGTTATCGAACATAAGTGGATCAGAGACGTTTTACTATGTGTTTACTTGCTAATACTGATTTACTGTGGGTTCAGTTGTTTTTCTGTATATTAAGCACTCAGTCCTTGTGTTTTTTGATGGTTATATGATTGCTTATCAAAAATCGAAGACAGTCCTTCACTAAGATGGCACGTGCCTGATAACAGGGCGAACGGGATCATATCTGTGTCCCGTTTATAACACTGAGAGATATTTAATTATGACTGAGATATCTGAAATGTCAGAGAATATTTTTAGGAGTTTTGTTAAAATCTTTGCCATATTCGGGCAAACAGATATTTTCACTGAATGATTTTCACGTTAGTTGGAAAGAGGAAACGATAAAGATTCCTATCACTTACTTGCTTTCTTTGACTCTCGGCTAGCACCGCATGACAATTCCAAATATATGTGTTGTTGAATGTGTTATTGCGTAAGGGTGCAGGAGAAATATAATTTCTTGCGCTTGACAGGAGGAAATAGCACGAAATTACTTTCTCCTGGGGGAGCAAGAATCACATGTGGAGGTGTGAAATGTTATAACAGGTGGGCGTCCTGTGAGCTGTTATAACATTGGCGGGGGTTTCTGGTTTAAATAGAGGTCAGTTGTATGGTCAGGCCATCTCGTCAGCGGTTTGCTAAGCATTAACACACGACAGTGTTAAGACGAAAGGCGGGAAATGAAAGTATTCATTTGACTGTATCTGATATGGTTGAAAAAGAAATCTTTATTTCTTAGGTCAATAACATGGCGTATGTATTCAAATAAAATGTACATATGCTTGTCATCTTGCTGTTACGCTCATTTTGGAGGTGGTGTTATACATTGGTGCATTTGAGTAAAACGACTGTGAATGAACAGTACTTGTATCACTGTTCGTAGCATTTTTTATTTTGAATGAGATTATACCGATCGTATATGATATTATTTCTATGAGCCTGAAGGGCCTTAGATTATTTGATGGCCCATTTTGCAGTTGTACATATCCATCAAAAAGATATGCGCATATCGCTAAGCTATAGAGTTTGATAAAATATTGAAGTATGCAATATTGAATATGGATATTTGGATGGGCTGTAGAGCCATTAAAATACTTGGTGTATGTATTTGTCTACATTTGATATGTACATGACGGTTTGTCATCTTTTCTATGCATTTTCCATATTTTGAAAGTGGTGTTATACAGGTTTTGGTTCGTAGAAAACCACCGGAGTGACCTCAAAACAGTACGGTATGTGTACTGTTCGATGCATTTTTCATTTTGAATGCGCTTATACCCAGCGTATGTGATATTATGCTTTTGAGGCTGAAGAGCCTTAGAATATTTGATGACTGATAAAGAGGTTGTACGTTTTCGTTTACCAATAGGATACGGTAATATACTGATGCTAGTAATACGATTTTAATATAATATTGATGTAATGCAATATTGAATATGCATAGTTGGATGGTCATTAGAATATGCTAGATGTATTGACTTGTCCATATCAGTGAGGCCATATGCTTTTGTCATTTTACCTGCATTTGTGCCTTTTTGAAAGCGGTATTATACAGGTTTTGTCTAATGCATTTGAACAAATCGACTTGTGAGCAAACAGCTCTTGTAATGTTGTTCGAAGAACTTTTCATTTTGAATGAACATATAGCGATCGTATATATTATGCTTTTTGAGGCTGAAGAGCCCTTAGAATACTCGGTCTACAAAGCGGTTGTAAATATTGTCTGTCAATAGGATACGTGAATGTACTATTTCTAGTAATATGACTTTGCTATAATATTGAATTATGCAATTTTTTATATGCATAGCTAGATGCGCTGTAGAGCCATTAGAATACTGGGTGATCTGAATGGTGAGCTGAAGAGCCACTAGAATACTTGGTGAGCTAAAGAGCCATTAGAATACTTGGTGAGCTGAAGAGCCATTAGAATACTTGGTGAGCTGAAGAGCCATTAGAATACTTGTTGAGCTAAAGAGCCACTAGAATACTTGGTGAGCTAAAGAGCCACTAGAATACTTGGTGAGCTAAAGAGCCACTAGAATACTTGGTGAGCTAAAGAGCCACTAGAATACTTGGTGAGCTAAAGAGCCACTAGAATACTTGGTGAGCTAAAGAGCCACTAGAATACTTGGTGAGCTAAAGAGCCATTAGAATACTTGGTGAGCTAAAGAGCCATTAGAATACTTGGTTGACAAAATAGCCTGTTTGGTATGAAAATTGGGCCTTGGATTGTTACCATTGAGAATGTGATTGAACATGGTTGGTATCGTGGAATGAAAGATGTATAAAGTATGTGATAACCGCATGAAAGCGGTATTTTACATAGATTTGAGTAAAAGACCCTGTTAATATTTACGATGATGTACACTGAATTGTTTTAGATGATTGAACATGGTTGATGTTATGAAAGGAATGATGTAAAACGGAAATGAGATTTGGGAACAGAAATAACGAATAAACACGGCTAGCACCGCATGACAATTCCAAATATATGTGTTGTTGAATGTGTTATTGCGTAAGGGTGCAGGAGAAAGCATTTTTTTCTGGACTCGACCATGGATGGGATAACTTTAGTATTCAGATCATAGACGTCGTCTATCCATCTACCAAGGATTCCTCCTTTGGATTTGAGAGAAAAACTGAGAGTGGAATTATCCTGGATGCTAGAGCTTGGGTCGGTGTTTCCGTTTATTTAAAATGATAATGTCAGTGGTTTCGGCAATGCTACAAACCGCCGTTCAAATATATCCAACATTACCCAGCTATTTAAACCTCATCAACGAAGACATCGCAACCATGGTTGGCGAAAGTTTAATAGTTCGATGATTCACGATCACATCACTTTAAATTACTTAGTGGGTTTAACTACACCCAATATTATACATAGCTTACGCACAGTTCTGCATGTTAATTTAAATGTTTAGATCAAATAACCAGGAGACATACAACAATCTGGTGTCTTCTTTGTGGAAATATAATACCACCAAAAATCAGTAGAGTATGTCAAGATATAGCGTATTTTCGGTTGTATCGTCCAGTGAACATAATTGAAACATCTCAAGATCGGCTTTTCTTGAAACTCAACTACTTAGATAAAGGACTGGATATTTATTCAATTACTCCAATGCTGTCAAGGAGTTTGACTGGAACTTATACACGTCAGGAGGTTATAGTTGTGATTGTGGATCGTCGAACTTTCTCTATACACCATGCAAACATGTTGTGACAGGTGACCTTGATGTGGTGAGTGATAAGGAGCTGAAATTACTCCTGATGAAAGGACCTAAATATAGAGAACCGAGAAGAATAATTCTGAAGGCCGACCAGAAGACAGTCCTGTCTGCATTGGAACAGTACGTTATTGATTGGTGTAAGCGAGAAAAAGTTGAACCTACAATATACTCGCTGATTGGCTGGACCTCACCAAAAGCCAGGTCGTTGAAACAATCCGCCATATTGACAGAAGTACTCTTCCCCAAGCAAAACAAGTACCGAGAAACCTCAATTCGCAAGAAGTTCTAACAAATCTCCAGAGTAAATTCGTCATAGTCCCAGCAGACAAAGCTCCAAATAATATAATATTCATATGTAAATATTACTATCACCAGGTGCTGGTTAAATAATTGAGTGTAGACATATCATCAGCAAATACGTCTACTTACTCCCACAGTTCATTTACTCTGGAAGATTTATTTAACAATCACAAAACGTTTCTCAGGGAATGAGGTATTTGTCTTCCAACCAATCATAACGACATACCAAAAGTATACTGGATTCCCAAAATGCATAAATCACCATACAAAGCTAGATTCATAGCTGGTTCTAGAAGCTGCACCACCAAACTTCTTTCAACCCTATTGACGAGGGCCCTTCAGGAGGTAAAAACATTTTGGGAAAGGTATTGCGCCACTATTTCTAAAAACTCTGACGTTGAATGTATGTGGATATTGAAAAACTCAAAATGTCTTACGGAAGAACTTGATGCTAAAGGTCACATACCGTACAGACATGTATCCACATGGGATTTCTCGACTTTCTACACTAAAATCCCTCTTCAGGACCTTATTGACCGTTTAAGTTCATTAATAGTATCTGACTTCAAGAAAACTGATCGTAGATATATTAATGTCGGAAGCCATAAAGCATTCTTTAGCTCTACTACATACAAGAGATATCATTCATGGGATGTTTCTTTGTTTATAGAGTTGCTTGCATTTCTCATTAAAAATATCTATGTGAAATTTGGCAACACAATATATCAGCAGCATATAGGTATTCCAATGGGTACTGATTGTGCACCCCTGCTGGCTGACCTGTATCTGTTCTCTTATGAATATGACTATATGCAGGCGCCTTCAAAAACCGATCCATTCAAAGCCCATTCCTTCTCATTCACCAAACGCTATATAGACGATCTTCTCGCTGTGGATAATCGCTATATAAATGACGCACTGAAGGATATATATCCACCTTCACTGGATTTGAAGGAAACTACAGATACATGTAGCCCTACAGGCACATCATCCAAGCACATCTACAAAAATGAAGTGGGCATTCTCTCTCGTCGACTTTATGACAAAAGAGATGATTACAATTTTGACATCGTAAACTATCTGGACAGTTATATTCCAGTGGGACCTGCATATGGCGCATACATATCTCGTCTATTAGCATTTGCTAGATCCTGTGTTATATGCGACGATTTTAATCAACGTCACAAAACATTGTTGCAGAAACTTATAAAACAGGACTATTCCACCAAGCGCCTCCACTCAAAGTTTATCAAATTTGGCGATACTTATCGCATGCTGATAGCAAAATACGAACGTAGCGTGCAGGATCTATGGCGTTACGTTTTGTAACTTGTGCCTAATTCCGCTTAACCCGGGGCTAGGGGCCGTATGAACCCATGTACTTCAAGATCCTCGTGGTGCTCATATGAACAGTCACAATCAAAGCGTGACTGAGATAAATCATTCTCTAGATAACGAACTTACAACGATTATTATGGATTAAGAATACTGATCAGCGATACGGATTTTATATTTTTGGAACATCATGATGTCTTGTCGGCATAATTGAAAACTGTTGACCGCTTCTCTCTTGCAGGAAACTAGCCTATGTTTATGTATACTATGATTGTCTTTTTGAATTTGGTGCTAATACTGTTATATGGATATGGAAAAGGTCTTTGGATTATGGACGCGGATATTCTTTAATGGACGACGGCTGAATTATGAATGACGGTCTAGACGCTTGTATTTACACATAACCCCCTTTTCAAGTTGAGGTAGATTTGTTCGAGTTAAATTTGAATACTATCCCCAATTACATCTTACGGTTGAACGATAAAGCAAAAGTACTAACTGAGAAACAGTGCTAAGTACTGCTGAGAATTATATTATGATATTCAGACAAATTTGGATCAGTAATAAGAAGGATATGGCACACACTTACACATAGCCCCCATTTTGGAAGGGAGTATTTTTTTCAAGTTGACATTTGGATACGGCTCCCAAGTATGTCATACTAGGTTCACCGTTGGGATACAAAAATGAATCGTGGTTGTATATGGCAATGGCGTAAATGCTGAATAAAATTTAATGAATTTCAGACAGATAGGGCCATTTTTTTAGAAAGATATGGCAGTTCAATCACACATACACGTTTTTTTAAGAGACAATATTTTGTTCTGATAAAATTACATTTGTGTATCACCTCCAAATACACAATATCGTTGGGATACAACCGCGATCTTAGGTACTAAAAAACTTCGCGAGGTAACAAGGAACAAAATTTCATCACGTTTACATAGAATGGTTCAATAATAAGGGAGTTATAGCTATACAAATACACTACCCTCTTTTCTAAACGGGAGCAATTTTTTCAGTTGACATTTGGAGATGGTCCCCAAGTGACGTTACAAGGACAGAATACAGGAACAAATCCTGATAACATATAACTCTGATACTATTGGTGATTAATATATGATACTGTTTAAGCAGATTAGACCAATAAAAAAAAGCTACGGCGATTAAAATACCCCTACCCCCATTTTCGGAAAAGTAGAATGAATGTCAGTAGTGGAACATATCGTCCGCTATAGAAAAAAACCTGTACCACTTTGGAACTCTACATCCACCCTGGGTAATACCCCCCATAGCCATAGAATGTCATGGTATATTTTTAAATTATCTTGCTGATGGGGTGAACACTTTCACCAAAACCCGATCCTGACTCCCAGACTACTAATTAAGTAGATCCATTTCCGTGACAATGACCTCAATATATTTTTTCAACACTTAATTGTTATACGCCCGTCGATAGAAGATTTCTGTCCGTCTGTTAAATTTTCTTAACAGAGATATTTTCATTTCTAGATCATAGATTGTCACCACCTAACTGTGGGTATCCCTTGTTCACGAGACAAGGGAAAAACCCTATCTATTTTGTAATAAAAATGTCAAAGTTCAAGGGCATTTTCATCAACACATCTGCATGAAATAGAAAAATCTCCAGGTTCTCGTTATGGATTGATATAAAACGTTGGGGATACCGTGCCAATGGGGCAAAGAAGAGCCTTATTTACTTTGAACTCCAGCTCAGTGATCTGAGTTAAGTTAAACTATCTACTATTCCTCAAATTCAGTGCTAACAAGGAGAGTAACTTCATCACGAAGAGATGATTTTGAGGCATGCTCGTCCATCAGTCTGTCTGTAATTTGATTTGCGATATCTTCTGTTTCATCTTTTGGGCGGAACCTACCTTACCCCTTATCCATGGAACATAAATGTTGAAAACCCTCACAGAAAAAAAAATTCCTTAAAAATTTAAGGAATATTCTCCGACTATTACACCAGCGGAATATTCCTCAACCTAACTAAGGAATATTCCTTACCATGTTAAGGAATTAGCATTTATCCTTACCATGTTAAGCATGTTACGGAATTTCCTTAACACGCTACGGAATATTCCTTATTGAATTTTAACCCTACCTGGCCTTGGTGGGCCAAATTTTCTGCACTATCTCCGGAACTACAAAAAATGGAGAGCTGAAACTCCTTGACTTTATAGTTTATCATATTGGATTCATTTTGAGCGTATTTGCGTAACCCTCTGAGCAGAGGATCATGGGTAAATTCAAGATAGCGGCCACGTGGGTACCAGAAAAGTGATGTTTTTGTAATATTTCTTCAAAATTTCTGCTTTTCCGCGACGAAAAGTGGGCAAAATCTATTTTATGTCACATCACCTGAATATTTACTCATGTATGGCGGCTGAGATGGCGGCTGAGACAGTCATGCTTCAAGTTAACTGAGCGATCTTATGCCGATAGATACGATTGGACTGAATACCAAAGCTCTGAAAATGCGATCAACGATTCTATGAAGTGTTGATTCAACAAAATCTATAACTTTCAACAGCTCAACGTTCTCTGCCGTCGAAGAAAATGCCGAAATTACCAGCTGTGTGTTTCTATGCTGTGACCTCTGGGAAAACCTGTGGTTTATTTACGGACTGGAACTCCTGCAGAAAGCAAGTTGCAAGAGTAACTGGTAGCAAACAGAAGAAATTTAAGAGCTATGAAGACGCAAAAGACGCAATGCTAGATGCTGGTTTCGAGGAATTCCAAATATATACGGGAGTATACGACTCCACTTCTGTTGGTGTCTCAAACAAAGACTGGGAGATTCAACATGGCGGCAGTACGCCAGTTGTAAACAAAGAAGACGTGAGGGTTGACCCAGTTGAACCAGTAGTGGCGGGAGATAACCATACAGAAGAAATACCCATGTCGCCGCGTTTCTCGTGTAAGTTGTCTACATGTAGAGATAAAGGTGATAACCACATGCTGCAATGCGACTCGTGTAAAACGTGGACACATTACAAATGCTCTAAACTACCGGCTTATGAACTGACAAAATATGTAGACAGCAGCAATCAAGCATTCAGATGTGAATTTTGTTCCCCGACAAACCAAGCAGTGAGTACCTACTTTCAAACCTTATCAGATCAGGAAGCCAATGGCAAGTTCAATGAACAGTCCACTAAGAAAGAGCCTGAACAGTTTATGTCTTCAGTGAGGGACGCAATTTTGAATCTTGGCGAAAGCTGCAAGAATATCATGCAGGAGTTACACGAGGTGAAGATTACACAACAAGGTATACAGGCTGACGTCACAGAAATAAAGACAGACCTGCCCCAGTTGATTAAGAGTAATTTCCTGCTACTTGAAACCTACGTGACTGATATTCATGGTAAGATTCCTAAACCCATTTCTGAACTATCTATTGGCTGTTCGGGTGCCTTGTTGGCTGAAACACAGCAACAGAAAATACAAGAAAGCATTGATTCCATCGCCAAGCTGAACGGTGAATTTTGTGTCCTGAAAACGGAAATGACTAATTTGAAATCGGAAGTTCACCAATACGCGGCAATGCCACATCAATGTCATGTTCGGACAGATGACACATTTCAGACCCCCAAAAAGTTTGCACGGTCATATTCCAAGGTCTTGCAAGAGAATATCTCCACTCCTTCGAGATTTGCCCCTCTAGATCTGGAGCAGACTATCCCAAAACAACTGGACATGGAGAAAACTACTGTGTGTGCTGGTGGTAAGTCGGTCAACATGCATGATAAAACGAAGAACTCTCCTAAAGTTGGACATCTCTCCACAGAACAAGACAGAACAGTTCGGAATTCTCGTGATCAAGGTGCGATTAACAAAACTCAAGGTGCGAGCCCTCGTACTGGGGGCGACTCTATTCCGCGCTCTCGCTTCGTGACCCATGCAACCGGGCACTCGAATGTAGACCAGCCTAACGTGTCTGACAGTAGGAGACATAAAGTCTTGATTGTTGGCAGTTCGATAACCAAGCATTTGAAACCAGTGCTACTGAGCCGAGGGGTCGAATCGCCTGTCTCTGTTACTCGTGCCTCAAAAATTGAGGACATTGCTACGGCCCTACAGGAAGCTGATTTTCATGACGGGGATACCGTGGTGATACATACTGGAATAAACAACCTGAGAGATGGAGAACCAGTGAACACGTGCATCACTAAATATGTCGAACTCATTAGGAATACGAGGTCCGAATTCCCTAGTTCGTCGATCCTGGTCTCCAAACTGACTCCTGTAGGGGACAGAGTACTGGAAGTGAAGAGAGCTGTCTTCAACTCGCTACTCCAGGAGAGTTTATTACAATTTGATGACATTCAAATTGTGGATAACAACAACCTCGCCTTTAGGGGGAAGACAAACGTGAAGCTCTATGCAGCTGACGGCCTACATCTATCTTTGTCAGGCACTAAGGTCCTGGCTGCTAATATCATAACTGCCGTTCGTTCCGTTACTCTTGGAGACACGGGGACGAGAAGGTATGTGGACGCCCCAAGAGCCAAATCAAAACCGGATAATCTGCAGTCGAGTCCTCATTACAGCAATAACAGAAAGGAACTTGATAAGCGTAGGGGTCAAACTAGGGAGTCGATGAAATACATGCCCAAATATGATAACGATAACCCATACTACAGACGTCCAACCTCGTACAACAAATTTAGCGTTGAAGCTGATAAGTCCAGACGGTCATCACTCTGGAAATACAAAGAAGAAGACCAGTATCCGCGACAGTGGGACTACAAACAACGACGACAAAACAGATGGGTCGCCGACACTTCCTACAGTGGATACAATACTAAGTATCAGGATCAACAATATGAAAACTATGATTTGTCCCTTGGTTACTACAACTGGGACTGATGACCGGTTTGTGCAGTTTGTGAATTCGCAGTCCTTCCGTATCGGAGGCATTAATATAAGAAAAGGTCCAGCCAGTCTCCATTTCCTCCAATTTCTTTTTCTGTGACTTACTTCCTGGTTACTGTTTTTTGTATATTGCCCAAACAAATTTTATTACATTTTATTTTTTATTTTTTGTCTAGTTTACTTTGTGTTCTTTGCAACATGAATGCAATGACTGTGCAGAATAGTTTGAATATTTGCTCCTGGAATGTGAACGGACTGGTTCACAATTTAGACGGTCCGCGAAAAAACAAATTACATGAACAAACTGTGATTAAGACACTTAGTGTTTTCGACATTGTAGGTCTCACTGAGACACATGCTGTTTCTGGGACAGTGATATCTCTGCCTGGGTTTGTACTAAAGGCCAGGAAAGACAGGCAGAAACACCCTAAAGCCAAAAAGGGGTCAGGGGGTGTGGCTATTTTAGTCAATGAGGACATAGCTCCCGGTGTGATTCCAGTGAAGTCAACCACTTGTAGTGCATCTCTGTGGGTCAAGCTGTGTCATAAATATTTCATGACAGACAGAGATGTATATTTGTGTCTTGCGTATATCCCTCCTGAAAATTCCACCTACGGAAAACAACATTCGTTGGATCTATTTGAAAGACTTGAGGAGGAGATCACCACCTTTAGTGTCAAGGGGAACGTGATAGTGTGTGGTGATCTAAATGCTAGAACAGGCAACTTACAAGATTATATTAGTGACGACGATGATCTAGATCACGTGCCATTACCAACATACTATAATTGTGATAATATACCTCCTAGAAATTCCAAAGATGTAGCTCTTAAAAGTATGGGCAGAAAATTAGTTGACTTATGTAGATCTAGTCAATGTCGGATTATGAACGGTAGAACACCTGGGGATTTGTTTGGAGAATTTACCTGTATTAATCGATGGGGTAACAGCCTAGTCGATTACTTTATAGTTAGTGCTAATTATATCAAGTCTGTGTTGGACTTGAAGGTGCACCCGCTCTCTTGTGTCTCGGACCACTGTCAGGTTTCTATGCAAATCAAAACAGGATTGTGGAGGTACAGGCGAACCTTAGAATCGAGTGCTAAGTCAAAATCCTACCCATTACCTACAAAATACATCTGGTGCCCAGAGGAAAAGGATAATTTCATAAAAACAATTGTTAATTCATACGATTCTTATTCTCAAAATATACAAGATGTTCTTGGAGAGAAAAAACCGGATTTGAATGAATGCATAAAGCTTATCTCAGATTTATTAACAACGGCTGCTGACAGTTCAATAAAAAAGATCAAAGGTAAAACGTCGAAACAGTCCACTGACAATAAACCCTGGTTTAACAAAGACTGTAAGAATTTACATAAACAAATGGTCAAACTTTACAATGCTTTCAATCGCAACAAAATGTATCCACATTTGAAGGCCAAATACTTTAACAAACACAAAGAGTATAGAGCTAAAACTAGACATTGCAAACAAACTTATCGGCAGATGCTTCTGAATGAACTTAATTCTGCTTTCGATAGCGATCCCTCAACGATTTGGAGTACTCTAAAGAAATTGAGAGCAGAACATTCGTGTGACAATTCCGATAAAATTGATATAAATGACTGGCATCATCACTTCATGAAGTTACATAACTCGTCAGAGGAGAACATGAGTAGATCTAGAGTAGAAGCAGTACGAGAAGAATCCAAAAAATTAGAAAATAATATTGGGTCTGTGGAGTTAAATACACCAATAACAGAGAAGGAAATGGATACGGCAGTAAAAACCTTGAAGAACAATAAAGCTGCGGGAGCTGACAGTATCAGCAACGAAATGCTGAAGACAGCCTATCCACTGATCAAAGACATGATTCTTCCGCTTTTCAACAAACTTCTTACTACTGGTGTGTTCCCTCAGTCATGGACAGACGGGATGATAGTACCCATCCATAAAAGTGGAACACCCTTGGATCCCGACAATTATAGGGGAATTACGCTTAATAGCTGCTTGGGGAAGATGTTCTGTCTGATATTGAATAAAAGACTTGTAGATTTCGTTGAAACTAAGGGTCTGCTGTCAAAATCACAAATAGGATTCAGAAAAGGTCACCGGACTTCAGATCACATCTTTACAATGAAAACAATTATCGACAAGTACACTAAACGCAAGCAAAAATTATATACTTGTTTCGTCGACTTCAATAAGGCATTCGATTCGGTTTGGCACGATGCCTTATTTCTAAAATTACAGAGAACCGGCATTACAGGCCCTATCTATCAGGTTATCCGATCCCTGTACCTCCACAGTCATTCCAGAGTGAGGACAACATACTGTATGAGCGAGAGATTTCCTGTGTCTAGAGGGGTGCATCAGGGAAATGTACTGAGTCCATTATTATTTAATATTTTTATTAATGACCTTTTATTAGATATGGATAGCGATCACTCATCCAAAATATGGGATGAACAAGTACACTGTCTCGCGTATGCTGATGATATTGTGCTACTGTCTTTAGATAAAGCGGATCTGCAGACAGAACTGGATAAATTAGGGTCATTTGTGGCTCAGTGGGGCTTATCTGTCAACGTAAAGAAAACAAAGACAGTGGTGTTTGGTCTGAGCAAATGTAGTACAGATTCGTTCTATATAAACAAGTCCAAACTGGAATGTGTCAATAAATATAAGTATCTAGGGCTCCTACTTCACAGCAATGGTAAATTTAACCAAGCCGTTATAAATCTAGCTTCCAGGGCTAATAAAGCTATCTTCTCGGTTAAACAATCATTAAATCCCAGTGAGCTACAGGCGGATCTCGCGTGCAATATTTTCGACGCTACAATCAAACCGATACTTTTATATGGGTCTGAGGTCTGGATAGGGTACTCTAGTTTATACAAACAGCTGGACTCATTATTGCGCTTCGATGATGACTGCGAAAAGACTCATTTAAAGTTTGCTAAACAAATTCTAGGAGTATATTCCAAAGCCGTAAACTTGGCTGTTCTTAGTGAGCTCGGTAGAGTTCCTATGAAAGTTTATGCTCTGTTAAAAAGTGTTAAATATTTACTTCATATCCAGTCGTCTGATCCGTCGTCGCTATTATATAAATCGTATATGGAACAAGTTGAAGAATGCCGATCTAACAATACGATGAACTGGGTTTCGTATATAAAAACTCTATTACAGGAAACGAATTGTCAACATCTCTGGGAGAATCAAACATGTAAAAAACCCGCGGCCACTTTAAATTTCATGAAGGCTTTCCTAATTGAGAAATTTTCAGTTTTATGGGCTGCGAAGATTGCTGATTTTTCTAAGATGACCTCATACCGTATGTTCAAGAGGAGCTTTTTCTCAGAGGAAGCTGCTCTGAAAGTCAAAAATAGAAAAAATAGGTCCGCTCTTATTCAGCTTAGAATCAGTGCCCATAAACTCGGAATTGAACGAGGTAGATACACAAATACTCCAGGTAATGACCGTCTTTGTCAAACATGTCTGCTCGTCGACGACGAAATGCATTTTTTACTTCATTGCACTAAACATGTCGATAGACGGAAAATTATGCTTGATGAGATTAAGTTACATGTGAGAATTTGTCAAATTAACGACAAGTTATTCATTGACCTGATGTCGTCAACTGACGTAAACGTCCAAAATGCCCTGGCTAAGTTTACATACGAATGTTTTAGCCGTATGTAAAAAATAAGAATTGACAGTGCTCCAGCGATGTTTTATATACATCGTCACAATATTGTTTTAGTGTATTATATCATGTAGTTATTTGTATTGTCAATGTGTTTGTTTGTTCATGCCATTAGTCCCTCTGGGGCACAAATGTGCAATAAAGTATTTGATTTGATTTGATTTGTGATTTTCTGAGGGGCTACCTCCAGCTCCGACTCTTCTCCGGTGGGAGAGATCAAATTATTTCCCAACAAAATATAGGATCACCTATAAAATGATGCTCTAACATTTGTTCCTGCCTCGAAACATACCAGGTGTACAGTATTTCAGGAAATGTATCGATGTGTACTTTCATCTTCAGAGACATGTTTCTATGGTTTGCCAACTGACACAGGTAGGTATGACTTGTTGCCTCAATTATATCAAAATATATGATAATCAATAATATCATGACCTGACATTTGTTTCTGACTCAGTGGCATGCAGTCAACTTTGGGTTTTATATGCACTTTACACAGACCAATATTCAATGGCACATATTTTAATGAACTGGAGAGATGAAAAATTCATGAAAGTCTTATCTCTGCTGATGGTGGCAGATTCGAGAATCGGGATGTGAAATATTTATGTCCATTATTGACCCAGACTTTCTTCATGGATAACCGCTGTTTACTGAATATCAGATATGTAGATTGTATTGTAATTGTTCGACAGGTTCTCTTGTCAGACTGATGTAATAAATAACAGCAGAACGGTACCTTTTCCATATTGCCTTCGTACAAGTCTTTCAGTGTGATGTACCACAATGCCCCAGGATGCGTCTCTCCGCCGGTGCCAAATAAAACCACTCTGGTCGAGTCCTTCCTTATATAAACCTGGGGTGAGTAGTATACTTCTCTTTCGTCCGGCACGCCCATCCATTTAAGGACCTTACCTGTCCGCCCGCTCATGATGAGCAGTCGACCAGACAAACGATGTCCACTACCTATAAGTTGAGAAAGGCAAGTGATAACATTTATAAGACGTACAAAGAATAAAACGTCGAAATGAATCGGTCGGTCGACTTACTTGGCGAACAAACGCACACGTGCAAAATTAAAGATCTTCAAGCTTTATAGGAGAATCGATCGATGCAGGGAGAACGAAATGAGAAACTTGTTCAATGTAGCACGCAATTCTGATTGCTGAATGATAGGTCTGTCTGCAATCACCAAACACAATATGACCAACTATTACAGTATAGATTTAATGAGCCGTTGATACCAAGAAATCTGTCAATAATTCTGTTTTTGCAATAGTATTATCTTCAGATATGATGAACGTTTCTACAATCGACAGATGCCCACGTGAATATAATGCTGACTTCTCCTGTGATTCTGTGTGTCACACTCCTTTGATGTATTTATCATATGATCACTCCATCACTATGGACAGATACAACACAGTGATACATGAACACTATAACATCCAAGAACCGCTCCTGTTTCACAATTCCATAGTAATATCGGCCTATTGGAGACATGGATTCTTAAATGTTGAACAGCACGACGGATATCCCGCAAATGACGGGCTCGACGTCTGCACTATATGCACCTTATGGGACCTCCTACATCCATCTGAAACGTTACAGTTATTGAGATGCTGAATATTAGAATACAATTTTAATGAAAAACATCTTAATCTCATTTTAATTTCTGGATATGTCAGAATTTTCCATCAGGAAAGCAAATCTGTTTGTCAGAAGAGTTAGCAGCGGTATAGAAGACAGGCATAGATGAAATGAATAGGAGCTTGCCTGGTTCCTGTAACGGATCTCCACCATGTGTGACTAGAACATCGACAACGTTATCCCCGTCCAGATCTTCTATATACTGGGCCGTATACAAGTTCATAATATCATTCTTGGCTTTCTGCTCCCCGAAATCCCACAGTAATCTCCCTTAACTATTTAAGGCTGCTCCGATGACATCACTTTCTTGAGGGGGCGGGATTTGGCTTAATGTAGTCAGTTTGGTTGGTGGAGGAAGCCGGAGTACCCGTAGAGAACCACCGCCCGTCGGCAAGTAACTGACAAACTCTCGCACACGGACAAACTGGGCTCGAACCCGTGCAGGTTCAGCGGTGCGAGGCTAGAGGTCACCAGCGAAGCGCCTCAGACCACTCGGCCACCGAGGGCCCCACTTTCTTGGAAGGTAGTTGTGGTCGATTATAGCACTGATTTTCAATATTTCTAACCATTTTTCCCACGAATATTTCTGACGAAAGAAAAAAAAGAAATTAATTCCATGCCCTTTATGGTAAAAAATTAGTAAAATTAGGACGAAATTTTTCAATACCCATCTCTAGTGCTATTTTGGACAACTCATGATCCTTTAGGATTCTAGGATTCTGTACTATGACTTGAAATGCCCCCAGTAGGATAAACTATGAGGTCAGAAAGTTTCTGCTCATGATTTCTTTCCATTCTGTATACCGGTCAAATAGATTATCGGGAGTAAAGTTTTCCCCTCCCCCAGCACAGATACTGGTAATTATGACGTCATTTCGATGTCGGAAGTTCATCTAAATTTTTTTATCTAGTTTTATTTTGGTGTATATAACATCTATCGTTTTGATTCTTCCAATTATAAACATATGATTATACGTTCCCTATCACTCACTATATTTCTGGAAATTTAGTATCACCACCGCTCACACCAAACCAAAATCGGTGTAGTTACTTTATGCCCACACGAATCTTCGGCTTGCAACTTCTGGGCTAACAAACATACCCTACTCTTGAAGACTACAGATTTAGAAATTGGTCAGTTCGAGGTGCGAACGTGAGCAAATTCTGGGCCACATATCTCGCATGGGCTCCCGGCCTATTCTCCAAACGGAGGTCTCACGACAAATCCTTGTCCTAAGTCAATTAAATTCAATGTCGCCTTATAGGCACGTTATCTTGGTTCATCCTTGCCTTGAAAATGTGCAGAATAGATAAGATTTCACGTATATTGTCAATTTAATAAGGATGATAGTTCATTCCAATCAAATATATCAACGGCATACATCTTTTATGGATTGAAAGGAGAGGTAATATTGTCAAGTTTGTATTCATTCCATGGCATTTAATAAGTGCAAGTCATTTTCATATTGTAGTTAAGCCATAGATTAAGGTCTTTGGATTATAGATGCGGAATTTTTTTAATGTACGACGGTTGAATGCTGAATGACGGACTAGACTAGGCTTGTAATGAGACAATTGTTTTATAAAGTCGGTATGTCATGAACAGTGATAAGCTGATACACACCCCCTGGCAGTTATTCTTTATCGTCTCAGCAAACAACTCCTAACAATATAATACTATATGTACATATTACTATTTGTAGATGTTTGTTGCCATGACTTTGAGAGGTGTATTCAACAAACACAGACAGTTTCTCAAGGGAGGTCTTTCGATACCGCAATTCGATATATTAGCAATCTGTTGGATACCCAGCATCCCTAGACACGGTTCGTCTGACTAAGCCGACTCACACAAAAGAGAGCTCATCCGCCAGAACGAATTGAAGACTTCCCGTTTGGACCTCTAAGCATAAGGTGTGAGTCAATGTCTCGTATATTTCGTCTCCCTCATTTTGAATTTAAATGTTCGTAATCGTGGTAGTTCTGACTATAGGCTATAGTTCTGACTATCGCTTCTGTCCGGATTTGTCTTTCAGCTTCTGTCACTTGACAAATATATGTACGTTTATTGTTTTCTTTTGGGGAAATTCAGCCGAACGACGTCGGGCATTACAGTTTAGTTTCTCTGGGTATTCTTGCATTTACCAGATTACCCCACGTTGAGGCGTTTACTCCACGATGCTCATCCACTAACATCAGATGAGTTGTTTGAGCTGATCTGTCAACACAGCTACTGAGCTAGCGTATTCAGTTCCGCTTAAGCCGGTGCTAGGGGCCGTGTGGATACTTCATGGCCTCCACATGAACAGCTCCAATAAACGCGCCGGCTACGTCCGAGAATCCACTGTATTCTAGGATCTGAATGTTAGATGCCGACGAATGCTTTCCTGTTGAGTAATATGGTTGCTTTTTAGTCGCCAGACGTCGTCAATTTTTCCCACCTCTTGTATATCGTTTCAATTTATTACCTGTATATATGTCACTTGACAAATAGAGTTAAGTTTATTGTTTTCGTGGGAAATTTAAGCCGTACGACGTCGGGCATTACGGTTTAGTTTCTCTGTGTATTCTTGCATTTACCAGGTTACCCAATGTTGAGGCGTTCACTCCATCAGACGTCCACGATACTCGCCCATTAACATCAGGTGTGTTGTTTGAGCTGATCTGTCATCACAGCTCCCAAGCTAGCGTATCTAATTTCGCTTAAGTCGGTGCTAGGGATCGTGTGGATACTTAATAGTCTCCACATGAACATCTGCAAAAAAGCGGGGTTCGACGTCCGAGAATCCATCGTATCCTCGGGTCTGAATGTTATGTGACGAGGCATGCTTAATATGGTTGATTTCAGTGACCAGACGTCGTCAATTTTTCCCACCTCTTGCATATTGTTCTAATTTATTACCTGTGTATGGCAGGATTCTGCTGGTGGACTGTTAGTCCCCGAGGCCCGTCCTCTGTACACGTTTATTGTTTTAATGGGAAATTTAAGCCGTATGACGTCGAGCATTACGGTTTAGTATCTCTGGGAATTCTTGCATTTACCAAGTCACCCCATGGTAAGGCCTTTACATCATCAGACGTCCATGATGCTCATCCATTAACATCAGATTAGTTGTTTGATCTGATTTGTCATCACAGCTTCCCATCTAGCGTATCTGATTCCGGTGCTAGGGGCTGCGTGGATACTTTCTAGTATCGATGCTTCAATAAATCGCGGCTGAGATACTAAAGCTACGTCCGAGAATCCACCGTATTCTCGGGTCTGAATGTAAGGTGCCGAGGGAAGCTTTCCTGCAGAGTAATTTGGTTGCTTTTCAGTCGCCAGGCGTCGTCAATTTTTCCCACCTCTTGAAATCGTTCCGAGTTTTATCCGTATAACCTCGACTTTCTGTGTAATATGACGAGATCTCACGATAATGTGACATAAATGTCGAGCAAGCTATATTGAACAGTCCGTCCAAGTCTTAGTCGCACAGAGTACGCCTTCCAGCAGCTGTCCAGCAAACCTACATAATGAGGATGTTGGATGTAAAATTTACTTAAAATACCATGCGATGATAGTTCACGCAGTTAAATGTACGTGTTTCAAAGAGGGCGGTGTTTGTTTTTCATATGCTGCAATTAGGAAAAACAACAACAAAACGTTTGAAACTTTTCAAATATTTTGTATTTATGTGGACACTGACAAGTTGACTTGGGATTGCCTTAATCTCCGTAATTCTACTTATTTACTTACTTAATAGAGCGACTAGAGCATTCAACAATCTTTTTTTGTGGGTTCTACTTCTGACGAAGCTGTATATGATAAATTAATGTATCACCTTGTATCATTTTCTAAAATCCTCGCTTCAATCAACGTCAACAAGTTCATTCCAATAATTGATTCGTCAAGGCAATACTATCAATAGCACCCATTTCAGGCTTCTTGAATACGATATTAGATGACACACAGTGGTGACAAAAATGTGGCGTATAGGATCTCTGCTTCAATATTTCATAAATAATCCCTAATTCAGGATAGCGTGGGAGTAGAAATCGGGGTAATAAATAACCAATATCACACCATGGTGACTTGGCTATTATCCCATGAAAATGAAATTTGGACAATGGAATAGGCTGCTTCAGTTAGCATTTCAGCGGTATGACAGTTATCTATGCGGCTATACGTATTCGGCAAAAAATATTTCGTAAGTAAACAATCCACGTACAAATTCATAGCGTGTTTGTTTTCAATCATAATAGATTCATCTTTATTTTCAGCTGGAGTAGGTATATATATAGATGTATCTGGACAAACTGAACAGTGGTTATGTCACAAATGGCTGCTTGACACAGGACAAACAGATTTAGCCACGAGGCTGAGTTGACAAACAGTCGATGATGTTATAATAAGTATGTAAGTAATTGTCAGGGAACTTCTTGAACACAATTATTAAAAAATTATCATCCAAGATAAGTTCTGCCTTGACAATTGACGACCGACAACATTCACCCTATTTTTCACATACTTACATGACCTAGATTTTGTCGAGAAGAGGTCGGCTCCACCTATGATGAACTCTCGTTTTGCTATCTAATTATACGAATAATCCAATATCGGTGAATCTGACCACAGATAACCTGTCTTAGTTCCTTCAGTCATCGGCCATATTTATTGAGATATCTGTTATAGTTGAACGTGATATGATAGTTTCACCGGGCACGAAATTCATGCCACATTGAGTATGTGTCCGAATATAAAAGAAATGACAAAATTAATCATATGTAACAAACGGGAAGTAAAATGTTAGAATAGTTGGACTAATGCGTACAATATACACATATCGAAAATTTTAGGTGGTTATTTTGACGTCTTTCCTAATTTCTGACTCAAAACTTAATCCAATTGCAATTTGATCATCATTATCTGAATCGCCGACCATGAAAACAAACATGGACACGAAGAGAACTGAGTACGCCTTAGTTAATTATCGCTTCTCTTTTGCATGACCATTATTATTTTGGTGTGAGATTTAAGCCGTACGACGTCGAGCATTACGGTTTATTTTCTCTATGTATTCTCGCATTTACTATGTTACACCATGAAGGAGTGCGTTTACTCCATCAGACGTCCACGATGCTCATCCATACTAAACAATTATGTCATTTTCGCCAAACATGGTCATTCACCAAAGTGTCGACAACCCAGGTGTTAATTCTGGACATATAGCCATCGCATCCATGCAGTTTGTTTGCTTTACCAAAGGGATGCGACAGAACTAAAATGTTGGCATCTTTCCGAGATCTGACTGGCTACAGTAATATTGGTTGCTATCTTGTACACTTCCTATCGGTACCCGCCCTTTATGGATATTGTTTTGCTATTAACTCAACCACTTATACATTTGATTAGTCCAGATCGAGCTACGCTCCAGTTCAGACGACAAAGTAAATGAGGTGTTTATGTACATTCGCTGGCTTTTTAAGTGACAGAATATTACTTGTCAAAATTATGAATGCCCGATTTTCTATCATGATATCATAGTACTCCTTTATTACAGAGATCTATTCAGTGGATCAATTCCGTCTCAATTTCTCGGTATATTATTACAATGTCAGCATAATGTTGTAAGGTAACCATGGTCGATTGATCCATTCGATTTGACTTTGAGACGTCACAATTTCAGTAAGCCTATCAGTTGAGAAAGGAACTTCCGCTTTTGCATTGGGTGTGTCCACTGCATTTGTTTAAGGCCAAATAAAGTTTCATGGTCTAATACCTAATCGACACATTCGGTTAGAACCTTTCTAAGAGGAGTGAAACAACAAGAATGGCGGGAAGTTGGAGCTTTTTGTTTCTGTGCCTGTTCACAGCGTTGCAAGGTAATTTATTTAAAATCACTCGCGATAAGAGAATACTACAATAATCCGTGAAATATGTACTTGTTCATGAGCTCGTATGTAATTATATATAAGGAGAATATTGGAATACGGGGGCTCTGGTAAAGTTAGCGTTGGATAGAAGCCTAAGTCCCATTTAAGCGAACTTGTTTACGAAACTTGACGATTTAAGATCGTAGGTATTGCTAAGATACTCGCAAGCTATTCGTAAAGACATTCGCCAGAAAATTCGTAAGAAAATCGTCGCCTCGGTTTCATCGCCGCGCCAATTTCAAAATGTTCAAAAAATTCGCCAAGCAATGCGATTTTGCCTTAAATCGCAAATATTCGTAATTTTATCGTAAATGATCGCAAGTCGTCGTAACTACGTAGTAATGCATCGTAATTAAGTCGTAATTTAATCGCCTTATTGGTGACAGTTTCGTTAATAATCGTGAAAAATGAAAAATAAGTACGAATAGTTACGATAACTTACGACAGGAAACGATGGTATACGAAGTAATCGTAAACATTTTCCGACAAATATACGAAGGTCGCACTTACTTTACGACAAAATCGCCGAATATTTTGCGATTATTTACGATAAATTGCGATAGTTACAACTATGGCGAGTCTTGTACAACTAATTTACGATGACTTACGATTAAGTTACGACACCGTTGTGAATTTAACGATTAGTTAAGAATAATGGTTGCCATAAACAAGGCGTTTGCTACTTTTATACAATGTTTTTACCACGTTTTTACAACAAATTCACCACAATCATGACACAATTCGCCACGTGACCCAAACTGTCATAAAAACGTCGTAAAAACGACGTAAATCTTTCGTACGGATTCGCAAGACATCGTGAAATAATGGGAAGTAGTCGTATGCACTTCGTAAACGTTCACAAATACATCGCACATATTCGCAACTGTATCGCACTGAATCGCCTGAGTTTGGGTGCGAATATCGCAAACTGTCATAAAAGTATCGTATTTCTTTCGTAACTGCATCGCAAACAGTCGTAATTATTCGTAAACATGTCGTATCTATTCGCCCCAAATGACGAGAAAACAGGCTTTTTAAAGCGATTTATTGCGAAACAGTATGACCGTTACATCGCAAAGTTTCGTAAAGAAGTTCGCTGTGGGACTAGGGCTTAATAATGCTATTTTCTCTGGTTGAACATGTATTTATCACATACAGACGTCGTTTATATGTATCATGTTTTTATTCAGATGATCCACTGAGTAGCTTTACATAGTAAAGAAGTATTGTTACTCCGAATAACGACTGAAAAGCCATATTTTGATCAATATGACGATGACATAATATATGTCGAAATATTGATCAAAATATGGCTTTTCTGTCGTTATTCGGAGTAACAATACTTCTTTACTATGTTTTTATTGTTGTTAGTAATTCGACGTTTTCCCAGGAAGTAATCAAGGTGTATCATCCCCACATCTTCGGAATATTCTATCATAACGTTAATAGGAGCAATTCTGTGGAACTTTAATGTGGATATTCTACACAAATGCATGCGTTCATTTACGAAAAGATTCTTCCCCTTGATAATTCCGGTTTGTCTGTGTGAGTTCACACGTCAAAACAACATTCAAGCCGTCATTCAAATGATGCAGCGGGTCAATTTTCGTTTGTCTTTCGAATATATAGTGTGTGACAATAAGTGCAGTGCAACTCATTCCATTAAATATCACCATGTTCACCGGGTGTTGATTACGAGAAATGACACTCACCGATGTCGGTACACGGGAAAAAGGGCACTCCCTTAAAACCATTCCCCTCAGTCATCCCACAAACTTCAGAATTTTTACTCACTTCTCTTACCCAGTACCATCAATAAAGATACACATATGCATATTCCAGTGCCATCTTCTTATTTATGGCAGGGTCATCTCCACTCTCAGTAAACTCAGAAATAATATAACGGAATATTACCTTTTTGGTTTTCCAAGATTGTGTCAGCTCATAGTTATTTGATAGTTTCTACTAATTTCTTCCCTATCTTTTGTTGAGTCATGTTGTGAGCCAATTGTCTTTATCCCTCCATGATAATCCCAATAGAAAAAGAGAGCGGTAAGTTTTTTTCATATTTTTTGTTGAGTGATTAATTTGAATAACCATAATGTTCTTTGGGATGTAATTTATTGAAGTGCTTCTCTAATATGTTGATTTGTTAAAACTCCTAAGTGAGGGAACCCGTACTGGTATACGGAAACTATACGGGACTACTTTAAACAATACAATATAAGGAACTAATTGTTTAGATTGCATTCTAGGAGGCGGCATTTTCCGACTGAACTTGAAAATGCGACCAATAGACCGGTACATTTTATTTCTTCGAATAAAATACTAAACTTTGACTAATGTTATTGAAAACATGACGCAAACTTGCTGATGGTTTGTAGCTTCTTCTCCCTGAACACGATGATGAAACATAGTACTTACTACAGATAGATCAGTTCCAATATGTACTAAATGCACATATCACTGGCCGATTTTGTGTGAGAAACAACAGACCGTGCAACAGCTACGTGCTAGCATCAGATTCGGCATTTAGAAGTCAGACCTCGTTCCGCCCCATAATAGAACATCCTAATTGATAAGACAACATTAGCACCTAACTCCATGCAGGCATGAATAGATATAATATTTTTCGGGGAGAGAAGCGGTCAAACACCTTTAAGCGATTCCTTAATGATATCATAATATTCCTATCCTCAAATCTGGTCTCCATTACCAAATCAGTTTTCTAGTCGTTTGCTTGAGTTTGGTGACTTTGAAGCCTTCAGGTCATTCAAATACCACAGGGCGTTCAAATGGCCCCTAACCCGATGTTAAGTGTAAGTAGAAACAAGAGAGAGAGAGAGCGAGAGAGAGAGAGAGAGAGAGAGAGGGGTGGAGGGATACGATTTAACGAAAGTGATGAAATATAGCCCCATCGAATTTGCACACTATGACCGTACGTAAAAGCTATTTTATTTCACATCAGATTATTATTTACTATTTATCATGCAGTTTTTGCGAGGAAAACACACAAAAACAAAGTTCGAAAAATCTGACGGAAGAATCGTTTCAAAAATGCTCTTTTTGAAACTGACGTCATCGCCACGTTATCTTGGCAGTCATCTTGGATATGTTCACATTTTCTAATAGAGCATGACCCAAGGTTAATTTTCTAGCAGAGTGTCTAGTGTGGTAAGTTTCAATCCCCCAGCTCAAGGGGAGGGGGAAATGCCCTCCACCCTCCCGGTCTGGATAGCGTTAACCCCCATCGCAAATATCACATTCAGATCATGCTTGTAATGTTTAACGGAATCTACTGCAACCTGGATAGTTAAGTTTTGGTGAATAGCTGATGTCTTCACAAAATTATTATATTCCATCTGAAAACAGATCAATTTGTATGTAGAAAATTGATATATGTACTCTCTAAAAGAATTGAGTGAAATTTCACTCAACTTGAGTTACTTTTCACTCAACTTTAGTTAAATGCACTCAACTTGAGTGACAATCACTCAAGCATAAGAGTGGAAATTCATCTCACTCAAGTTGAGTGAACTTTAGTGAAAAGCAACTCAAGTGGAGTGAAAAGTAACTCAAGTTTGAGTGAACAGGTACATTTCACTCAAACTTGAGTGGAACAGTTCACTCAAGTTTTTTAGAGAGTACAGCGAATTTAGAGTCTTTGAGTATAATCAGTCCAGAAGAGAGCATTTTATTATAGAGTAAATTGTCAGAGTAATAAATCTACTCTAACAGCTAAATATGGTTAACATTTTATCATCTTATATATGCATTGGATATCTAAACAAAATAACCAGCCCTAACACTAGGTTACTATTTAGCTCACTTTGACCACTATGCCGCCATTGTGTATGTGAACGACCAGGAAGCTCGCATGGAAAACTCTCTACAGCTTAATAATCACGAGCGTAAACATTATTAAATGCAACAGAATAACAGTGACAGGGCGTGAAATGTTTGTCGTTGTTGTCACTGTTGATACAGAAATATAATTATTCCCTTCCTTTTTATATATGACATTGCCAACGCCTATCATAAAATGTACGTTTTATTAATCAATTAACGTTTGGGTTTGCTCTAGGTTCATACTTAATAGATTCGTGTTTCCCACACTAGCGACTGGACAGACTGTATACAAACCGATCACGGTGTGCTTAACGGGCGGTCTGACAGGCGCATTGGCTACTCTTTTTTGGGGGGCTAGGATAGCATTTGCATACAATATGTTACATACTGGGCCCCCAACCCATGGAATCCCAGGTGTTAAAAAGAACAGGACCCTATCGGTGTGGTTTCCGGGTGTGAAAAGAATAGTAACCAAACGTCGTGATATGACTGAAAAAGTGTTTAAAGCAACGTTAGATCATATTCACATACTTACTCACTCACTCACTCACTCAATTGGGTTCATTGATTAATAAAAAACTTGAAACTAAACTGTAAACCTAAACTTGGGGCTGATGTAGTCAGATTAGTGTGACGCACACTTTCACTGAGAGAAAGCTCACACTCAGTAACCGCTCGTGTACGGATTCAGTAAGGACCAGAGTGATGTGAGAACCAGATATATATGCCAAAAGATTGTAACACACATAAGGTCTTTCTCAAAACGAGAAATAATTAGAAAACAACATACGATGGCTATCGCTATCTGAAATATATTATGTTAATTATATTTCCAGTGCGGTATTCTTTTGAGCCACAATATAAATACCTCGAGCAACAGAAATAACTTGCAACTTAACTTTTATATAGGAAAATCGCTAAAATTAAACCCCAGTAGACCAGCTAACTTGAAAGAGACAGATATACAGTTTTGAACACATACAGGATCAAGTGATACTTCTGACAATGAAATTAACATTCCAGTGTGATGACGTAATAAAAATAGTCCGTTGTCGGTCAAATTTTTATTCGGTGTAAAAACTATAGATTCGACTGCAAATGACAGTCGAACGATACTTTGCAAAAGTACAAAGTCATGATACACGTCTTGTATCCTATCGGCACATCTCGTTGTTTTTGATCAATGTGATGTGAGAACCAGATATATATGCCAAGAGATTGTAATACACATATATGTGGAAAGGTCTTTCTCAAAACGAGAAATAATCAGAAAACAACATACGATGGCTATCGCTATCTGAAATATCGTATATTAATTATATTTCTAGCGCGGTATTTATGTTCTTTTGAGTCACTAAATACCCCGAACAACAGAAAATAACTTGCAACTTAACTTTTTACATAGGAACATACCAGCTAACAACTACTGATACAGTGACAACTGATGGTGTGCTAACAGAAGGAATGATATCTGATACAGTCGCAACTGATGGCATGCTAACAACTACTGATACATTGGAAACAACAACTGATGGCATGCTAACAGGAGAAATGACTGCTGAAGACTGTAAGTTAAGAATTATTACAAGTTTATGAATGTACTTATAGTAAAACATATTGATTTATAGTGATGTTTTTCAGAGAATCTCTGACCATGGATTGTATTGTTATTATGATCATTCGTGAAAGTCTTTGATTTATATACATGTACATTGTCCCAAATAAATTTTCGCCATTCAAGTTGGTATTACGAGTATAAGCATTCTAATTTATGACCATATATGGAGGTCCAGTAATATTAGAGCCGTAGCATTTATTAAGGAGGTTTCAGACATATTCAAGTTTACCTCTACTGCGCATGTTTCTGCGCATCTACCAAATAGATAAATTTATTAGAAAAAGGAAAATATATCCTAAGAGAACAATTGTGAAATGATTTTTTAACTAGATAATGTGTTTTCCAAATTTTAAGGCATCACTACCTCAACGAAGTAACCCTGACAAACTGACATAGCGAAACAAGGATAATTTGATCTTAATACCATGGTTTTCCATGTTGGCATCCTTAATCTATCGAAGAGAAGCCTGGTGACCCCTCATGTTTATTACATATTTCGATTCAGCATTGTCCAAAAAGCTGTCGAGGCATTTTGGTGAAAATGACATTTTAGCTTCTTAGAAAATATTAGCTGTTTCTATGAAAATAGAGGAACTTTTCATAGAATTCGTATCTAAAACCATTATAGTACACTATAAAAATTCATGGATTACGCAAAACTAGGCCTGGTGATCCCTGAATTTTGTCCTTAATTTTGATTGTTGAAGGTTTGCTCAGCTTCTTCTTGAAATATAAGAAAAATGACATTTTATTTTCAAATTGTCTGGAACCTGCTTTAGAATATTCGCGAGAAATCAATGGATCACGTTATCCGAGAAATCACTCGCGATATGTTATTAACAATAATTTCACGAGCAGCAGTTATTAGATTATCTTTAGTAATATCTGCATTATATTACCGGCATTATTTAGATGTAATGAACAGTATGCATACCGTGTTAGCAGTATCAGTATGATAAGGAATTTCCAAGAATGGCGTGTATTGAAATTACGAGAAAGGGTCTACAAAGATGAACAAATTTTGTTTGAGAAAATATGTGTGGTGTATGTATGTACGCGAGTCTGATATCCAGAGCTTCTTCACTAATCTTTTTGGATGTGTATTAATACACCATTTCGCGACACCTCGCCCGGAATGCATTCGCATATAAGTTCCACTGAGGGGATATTTTTCTTCGGACAATATGCTTCAAAATTCAAATTTTCTCAAATCTGACGATAAATATCGCACACTGATAGCAAAATACGAGCGTGGCGTTGAATGACGTACTAGACGCCCGTATCGTAGATTCTCCTGAATTTAACATACTGATACTCTACAGTTAGTCCACGGTGTGGATTGTTGTGTCACTAACATGTACTTGGGACAGATTCCGGGCACTGAATTAACATACTTTTCAGAGATTTTATTGATAACCATCAACAGGGAAGATTTTATGCAGATTACTTTATCTAACTTTGGATAGGATGATAAATTGATGACTTCTGTTTCCAGGAAAGGTTAATAAACATTCATATTTGGAAAGAGACTTTTATCGTAATAAGCCCCAAATGAAAGGAATAGGTCAGAACTTTTGTCACCTCAACCTTATTTTTATTGACAGGGTCCACTTCGACAGTTGCAGACATTACAACTACTGTTCCCATAACTACGACAACTGAAATAGCCACTACAACTTCTGTTCCCGTAACTACGACAACCGCAGTCACTTTAATTACGCTTCCCGTAACTACGACAACCGCAGCCACTGAAACTACTGTTCCCGTAACTACGACAACCGCAGCCACTGCAACTACTGTTCCCGTAACTACGACAACCGCAGCCACTGCATCTACTGTTCCCGTAACCACGACAACCGCAGCCACTGCAAGTACTGTTCCCGTAACTACGACAACCGCAGCCACTGCAACTACTGTTCCCGTAACTACGACAACCGCAGTCACTTTAATTACTGTTCCCGTAACTACGACAACTGCAGCCACTGCAACTACTGTTCCCGTAACTACGACAACCGCAGCCACTGAAACTACTGTTCCCGTAACTACGACAACCGCAGCCACTGCATCTACTGTTCCCGTAACTACGACAACCGCAGCCACTGAAACTACCACCAGTAACAGCATGGAGCAGACTTCAGGTAGGTGAGCCGTCTAGCCGTATGATCATCCATGAATCGGATGAGTTTCCTCATGGTACAATAAAATATTAGCAAGAAATGTGCTAGATTTGGAGAGGTACAGCTAGTAAAACCAACCTCTAACTGGTTAAATGTATTTGTCTGCAAAGAACAATACGTAAACGTGGTTATCATCAATATTGTTCTAGGTTGCGTACATGGTGAAGCAATCGAACTACTCTAAACTAATAGAACTAAAATGCCGATAATTTTACCCCATAAAAATTCCTCACGTTATCAAGTCACAAGGCAATTTTCTGAAAAGTTGACGATTTTAAGATCGCTCGATTTGCAGAATTTGTCTTACCCTTAAACATCCGGATATGTAAAGCACCATCGCAAGCGGTTTAGAGCAATCAAACTTGGTAGGTATACTACAATACAATACTTACAAGCAGGAACTACTAGTTCCAGGATCATCCGCCAGGAGGCGAATATGTAACTAGCATCTGAACTGGTAACTAGTACAGATAGCCCTAACAACGTATCATATTTAGACCTATATCTCTATAAAAACGAAGCGGGTCTTCTCTCTCGAAAACATTGCGACAAAAGAGATGATTACAATTTCGACATCGTAAACTGTCCCTTTCTGGATGGTAATATTTCAATGGAACCTGCGTATGGCGTATACATATCTAGTCTAATAGCATTTTGTAGATCCGGTATCAAGGATTTGCATCATACGATGTGTACCAACGTCAAGAACACTATTACAAACATTTATAAAACAGGGTTATACAACCAAACGCCTCTACTCGTAAGTTTTCAAATGTGGCGATACATATCTCATGCACGAGCCTAGTGTGCAAGATCAATGGTTTTACGTTTCGTAGGTTAATTCTGCTTGATCCGGGACTAGGGGCCGTATGAGCCCATGTACTTTAAGATCCTCATGGTGTTTATATGACCCGGGATAATCAAAGCGTAGCTGAGATACATCATTATCTAGATAACGACTTTACAACGAAAATTATATGGATTAAGAATATTGATCAGTGATACGAATTTCGGAACATCAAGATGTCTTGCCGGTATCATTGAGAACTGTTGATCGTTTGTCTCTTGCAGGAAACTAGCCTATGTTTGTGTATATTATGGTCGTTTTTCATTGAATTTGGTGCTAATGCTGTTATATAAATCAGGTCTTTGGATTATGACCGCGGAAATTCTTAAATAGACGACGGCTGAATATTGAATGACGGAGGAGACGCTTGTATGTATTTATTGTAGATGTTCATGTAGACATCTTGAATGATATGACCACAATGTGATGAGCGATGCTGTAGTAATGTGATGAGCGATGCTGTAGTAATGTGATGAGCGATGCTGTAGTAATGTGATGAGCGATGCTGTAGTAATGTGATGAGCGATGCTGTAGTAATGTGATGAGCGATGCTGTAGTAATGTGATGAGCGATGCTGTAGTAATGTGATGA
>JAVTVY010005888.1:0-38408 GCA_036873755.1 Hanleya hanleyi
CCATAATCCCCATGAAATACCAATTTCAGAATTATATAGTTTGATACAAAAACTTTGGACATTCATGGCGAAAAGTAAGCCGTGGTGAGTGGATCGGCATTCACATTTGCTCAATTTTCGACAAATTACCTCAATTAAATTGAAATCGAATGATATTCCCACAATCTCAAATGTCAAGGGATTATGAAAGTATAATTATCACTTCTGCATCTACAGCCATTCACTCCAATTGGTGTTTTTTATTTATTTACTTATCAAACGTATATATATTTATGAAAGATCATTTTATTATTATTATTAAATAGTATATAATTTAGATAATTTATTTGCGTGAAGTTTGTGCCAACATTTGGCTAAAAACGCATACATAGAATGAATAAAATTGAACATACAAATACAGACATTAAGACACATTGAAACAAATGGTTAAACGTGTATATATGAAATAGAGACTCATCCAGTCTAACCTGTAGGTGCTCAAGCAACAAATGCCACGCGAGAGCGAGCAGGGCATGTACAGCCGTCCCCCTGCCCGAGGCCTCGCTTGCAGGCTAGGTTCGTTCAGCCGATGTCCGTGATAGATTCTCCTTGTCCCATTTCTTTGCCGTCACATTCTGATTGTTCTTACGTTTGATAGTTGGAATAGCTGTTCTCTTTAGTTTTGGTTTGTACCCGAATTCAACTGCTACGCTGTAGATGTCCTCGAATGATGTCTTTCTGTCAAAATGTGCCGAGCAAATTACACGAGTACTGGCTCGGGTCCTCTTTCCACACTCTCGTGTTGCGTACAAATTTCGTCCAATTTGCAGCGATTTTCTCGTCTTTGGGCCACAAATGAATACTAACACCGTCATCTGTAGTAAAACTGCAACCTCCCACTACACAACGTCGCGGCATATTTAAAAAATGATTCCCCGATACTCCGAAAATCTCCAGAAATCAGCAGCTACATACGACTGTGGTATACGGCTTTAACATAGAGAATACAAGACGGCTTCCCTCCGTGACGTAACAGCTGGAATTGACAGGAGAGCGATTTTCACCTTTCAAACGGCAATATCTCGCCAACCAGACTGCACAAAATTATGAAAAAAATATCATTATTTTCAGAATCGAAAGGACTATTTTTTTATATTTTTGACCTCATAGCGTTTGGGATGACCTTTAAGGATATCCGCTGGTGGTTTTTGGCTTTGGCAGCCATTTTGCCCGTTTTTGCTATCGGGTTATCTCCCTTTCCTAGGTTAAGAGATAGGGATTTCGGTTAAAAGTCTTCTATAGCCGAGAATTTTGCACAGCAACATCCATCCAATTTGATAAATTTTGATAGACATGCAGGGCTTGTGTTTTGAGGCGAGTGATTGTATCCTTTAACCTTAATCACTCGCCTCAAAACACAAGCCCTGACATGGTGATTATCTGCAAACAGAATATCAGAAAAAGTTAAATACTATTTATATAAATTTTTCATGAATATTCTTCAAAACTAGGGTTATTCCCTATGATGTCTCAGTCTGGGTTGTCAAATTGATCATAGGTCAGTCCACTTAACATTGCCTACAGATAATAAATACACACTGATTTATATTTTTTTCTTTGTTTTTTTTTCTCATATTACACAATTATGAATGCAACAACACATATTATTCAAAAAGTTAATTACGTACTTTGATTTAGCACCAGCGGACATCCTTAATACATGTAATAGCTGCCTGAGTGTGTATTATATTATTGACTCGCAGGAACTGACCACCCTACGGTAATTCCTCTAATAAATCAATCATCGGAAGTGATATTTGAAGTGATAAAACAATGGGGGGATCGATTTATTGCAAATCTGGTAAATCCGAAAGTAGAAAAATAAACGATGCCGAACCAGCAAGGGTCCAGTTTCCAACACCTCAAGCCAAATTCTATTCATGCAGCCGATTTTATTGATAAAAATATTCTTTAGATCCAGTTTGTGATATTTGTAAAATAAACCAAACAATTTCAGAACACAAAATTCCGTCTGTGGCGAGGAGTGGACATTTATTCCTGACCGCCAGCTCTGCACTGCTGCCATGCTTGTGGTGGCAACAGTCGAGAACCTTCTTTTACTCATTTGTCTAACATGTGCACTAAGGTTCCCGATCTAGTTGATCAGCTATTTTTAGCTTTGTGATTTTTGACATCGCTGACAACAACAACGTTTCGGAAATTGAGTTTTGTCTAAATGTTTAGTATTTCCCTTCTTAATTGTGTACTTTTTATTTATTTATGATCAGTTTTCAATTTTTGAGATATTCATACCATCGTTACAGTAGTGAAACTCGCAACTATGAATCCCTGGTCAACATGTGCACAGTCATGACAGTCATTAGCATTGCATGTGCTAACATTTTTATTACAAACGAGATCTACTAAAATCAGAGGTGATTGAATTAGTGCAACTTCCGATCGTATTTTTGTCAAAAAATCGTGGATGATCGATTCCTGATAGGGTAATCGATTTATTAGAGGAATTGCCGTAATAGTCTGTCATAAGAACATGAAGAATAGAACAGCAGGGCTTGTCTGTTAAATTTCCCTTTTCAAAACTCAGTTCCGCAGTATTTTGGTAAGCTAATTATCTAGAAGGCCTACTCATTTACATTGATCTATCCCCTTTCTGATCAAAACCATGCAAACTTCCGTAGTTTTGTTTCTAATTATGATATATATATATGAAAGTGTACTCAACGCAGTGACACTCTGCCAGACTCCGCTTTTCGTGAAGTGAGATCAGCATGTGGTGGGCGTGAAAGCATTTTTCAGCTTGAATAAAAGTCGCCTTAGAAGTAAGTTTTTATCAGCCCAGGGCCACAAGTGGAAAGCTCGATATAGGTACCACACTGATGTCCGTCTGTCTATCTGCAGGACCAAGTAAATGTTAAAGTTTTGAACTTAGAAAATTTTTCCTCAGGACCAAGTAAATGTTAAAGTTTGATCCTAAGGCCTGCCCGACCGCCGAACCCTCATATTTCAGATGCTTACATTGGGCTACACATATTCAACCCATCCACTACCCTCGGGGAGCATGTCCCCACCCCTGGGACCCCAGGACCAAGTAAATGTTAAAGTTTTGGACTAAGAAAATTCCTGTCCACAGCTTCTCGGCCTCACCTATGTCTCCTAAACTAAGGCCAGCCCGACCCCCCGAACTCTCATCTATTCCAAATGCTTACATCTGGCTACACTTATTGAACCCATCCACTACCCTTGGGGAGCATTTCCCCATCCCTGGGGCACCGAGCCCCACCCCATATCTCCTAAAGTAAGCTTTGCCCGACCCCATACCCTCATATAGTTTGGGAGCTCAGATCATCCTGTACACTTATTCAACCCATCCACTAACCCCGGGAGCATGTCCCCACGCCTGGGGCACCGAGCCCCACCCTATATCTTCTAAACTAAGCATCGCCCGACCCCATACCATCATATTTTCCCACAGCTTACATGATCCTACACTTATTCAACACATGCACTACCCATGGAAGCATGTCCTCAGCCTCGGGGCACTGTGCCCGACCATCCATCACCTGAACTAGGCTTCGCCCGATACCATATCCTCATATTTTCCTAAAGCTTACATCATGCTACACTTATTCAATGCATTGCCCAACTCCATACCCTCATATTTCAATTTCTAATTTTATATCTCTTGTACGTGATACTAACGCGTTATTAGGCATGAGATGCAGTGTACATTGTATGTACAGGCATACATACCCCTGTTAATTTTTGATTTCGTGTAGCCTTAAATGAAGGACGCCATTTCCTTAAATTTTGCTACCAAATTCTGGTTGACCATAAAGCTTCTGCACAACCATATCTGTGTCCACACATTTAACTTTACTATATTAATTAAAACTGAGTTTGAATCAGTTTGTTATGTCTCAGTCTTTACCAGTGCGCATTATTATGCAGCATTACAGTATGATTGGACACAGTTGTCATTGTATTCTTTTATTTGCATACAAATGTGAGGGTTTACCACAGTGCTGGTGTCCCATTGCATACTGGAAATGAATGCTTTCACTATTAGCTTTGTTTGTTCACATATCATCACACAAAGCTCCAAATTGCACACCAAATCAGATTTCGAAAAAAATGTAATCTTTATTTGAAGTTTTATAATATAGTTCCTCCTTCAATCAAACCTCAACATCACTGATATAGAAATCATATTTCTTAATAAATGTATTGTTATTATACCCCCCGCAACGAAGTTAGGGGGGGTATACTGGAATCGGCTTGTCCGTCTGTCCGTCCGTCCGTCTGTCTGTAGACACGATTTTGTCCAGACTACTCCTCCTAGGATTTTGCTTCTATTTTAATGACACTTTACATATGTGTTACCTATGGTTTGAAGATGTGTATGCCCTATTTTCAAGGCGAAATTTTAATTTTTGACATATTTATGACGTTTTGAACTTTATAGGACTTTGCCATTTTCAGGATCTATTCCCATGTACCGTCTGTTTGTAGACACAATGTTGTCCAGACTACTTCTCCTAGGATTTTTCTTCTATTTTAATGAAACATTACATATGTGTTACCTATGGTTTGAAGATGTGCATACATATTTATGACGTTTTGAACTTTATAGGACTTTGCCATTTTCAGGATCTATTCCCATGTACAGATAAGTTTTCTAATGTAATCAACTACTCCTACTATTTTTATCACACGTTATCTCACTTTTTGTAAATTCGGCTTAGTTTTTTAATTATTCAACTTTTAAGACAAATGACCGTAAAATAGTACGTTTTTTTCCAATTTGTTTTAGTAAAATAGCTGTAAAAACAAAATCAGGCAAAACTTTAAAAAACTGAGATACATGTAGAGTTAAATGTTCGAGTTGTCTCCTATCAAGGTATACCATCAAAGTTGAAACAAGATCAACATTTTTTATGAAATTTCAATTGAAAAATGGACGCTATTGTTTTCATTTGAATATTTTTAAATTGGAATATTTTCTACACAGTAGCAGTGTCGGTTATACAAATCAAATAGTTGGAATTCCTACAGTGTACGTTTTCATAAAATATATAGTTTATTATGGTTATCTTGTATATTTATTGATACAGAAGACAAATTGTCATGAGGGTGCAAAAACTGCCTCTAACGTGATAGCTATCCTTAATCTACATGTACTATATGTCTTAAATTGTGTGTGTCATGTGTCTGTCTTACCAGGTTGATGCACGTGAGTTGGCGAAAGAAGAAGCTGATCGGATCCAGGAAGAGCATCAGCAGATACAGAGGTCACATCATGAGAGGTTAGAGAGGGCACGAGTACGACATAAGGTCGCACGTGAGAAGGAGCTTCTCAAACAGGTCAGTCAGGATCAATGGGGACTTACACATTATCAACTATCCAGTCAGGTTCTGTGGTTGCCACTTCCAATTTTGGCCCATTTAACCAATCAACTGACAACTAGCACTTTCGGTTGATCTTTGTGCAAACCTTCCATTAAAGTGTAACTGTGGTACTTTTGCAAGTTTATGTCATATCCAAGATAATCTTCCAAATTATAGAATTTATATCTTTTTTCTTGTTTTACGACTTTAATTTTTAACAATTTCAGTGTTATTAATATTATTATAGTGCACAGCGCCACAAGCATGTGGAACTTGTGATGTTATTATCGAACGATAAACCCGTAACAACGCAACATTGTTACAAAACTATTCCATTCTCTGCATTGTCGCGACGTCCTGCAGACGGTGCAGGATGCTCGAAGTATGACGTCGTTAACATCATCTTTGATGTCAAAAGAGGCAGCGCAAATTTCTTTCCCACTGTAGAAATCTGCATTTGAATCCTCCGAGAGTGAAATGTTGGGGAGAAAACTTCACTAGGTTTTGTTATTCTCATCGTTATCTTGAATTTGACATAAACTTACACAAGTGCCACGGTTACACTTTAAGCACCAACACAGCTGACATTTCAAAATTATAAATATATCCTTTTATATTCGGAACAAAACTTCCTTGGTAAAGCACAGATACTGGAGGGGATTTGAATCGGTGAAAATTCCATAGTTATTCACTATTCTACATGTATATTTAATTTCCACTGAATTTTAGTATAATGTACTTGTATATTCCAATAATTAGTTGATCTGTGAACTGACAATAATTCTGTTTACAGGACTACCAGCAGATGCTTCATGATCTCAGTGATTTACAGAGAGCAGATATGAACAGAAGACAGAAAATTGTTGCCAACATTCCTGTATGTATTGTCATCACATAAAACAACCTCTCTCTGTCTTCCTCATTCTCTCGTTTATATAAGCATTGGTTATCTCAGGTTAGGGGGTACAGTAAACCCTCTAATAATTCAATCACCCCATTAAAATGCAATCACCCAAATTTTGTGGACAAATTTAATCAGTCCTTCTAATAAATTGATCATCCTCAGGCTCTAAAATCATTGAAATAACAGAGAAAGAATGGATTATCTCCATGATTTTTGAACCATCTTGACAACATTCTGTTCTAATGAATTTGATCAACCCCTTTCTGATGGGAAATTTCACTGGTTGTGTTTCAATGATTGGAGCATTTACCTTACCTTGTTCCCTTCAGGCCAGATTTTGACTTGTGCAATCTCATGTAACTGCATGCAATGCTACAATTTATTGTCTTTATTTAGACTACTTTTGGAAACTTTTTTTCACATCATCATGATCATGCTAAATTTGTGTCTGTCTCCATTCCCAGGATGCTGAGGCCCACACCCTTATTTTTTAAACTTAGCCTCAACCTATACCCCATAACCTCACTCCAGAATTCATTGTACACTTTTGTAATGCATCCACTACCCCCCAGGTGTGTATCTTCA
Organism: Hanleya hanleyi; assembly: GCA_036873755.1. Taxonomy (NCBI): domain Eukaryota; kingdom Metazoa; phylum Mollusca; class Polyplacophora; order Lepidopleurida; family Hanleyidae; genus Hanleya; species Hanleya hanleyi. The sequence goes on from JAVTVY010005888.1 coordinate 6,875, forward strand.
CCTACAAGTTTAAAGATGTAATCAGCCTCAAAATGGATGGATTTTGTAAACTCTCCCCTGTGCGTTTTTTCAGCAGGGAAGATTACCAAAGCATCATATGTATTATATTTGATGACAATGGGATCGTCATATACAACGAATGCAAGAATATCTTGTCAGAGAAATTTATAACTCTGCCCGCTTCGATGGCTTTTCTGTCTTGCCATTGAGTGTGTGTTGTACGCGGAGAGGAATATGACGTCACTGCGTGAGGTATGAGTGACGTAGCGACGCTCACGAATTTGAATGCTGCACAGCTGCAGCCATGGGATAGCGTCATGGCTCGTGCCTACGGTTCGGTGATGTCGCATAGCATACGTTGGTAGAATGCACCATACGTGTATACGCTTGCTGACACGGCCGTGGAAATATAAACGGCATGCCATGCTGTTTATTTTTAAAGATCAACTTCTTCTATTTTCTCGTGAATGGTAGAAACAAGTTTAGTGTTTTGTGGTCAGATGTGTTTCATTTTGTACCTGTTGTAACATATGTCATTTTCGCTGAGTTTGAGAGACATCGATTTCAGCCCAGATTTGGGGCTGATTACATCTTTAAAATTTCAATTACCTTTCGAAGTTTACAGATTTCAATTCAAAACTTCAAATTATCATTTTTCAATTCAAATTTTTAAATTTGATTTTTTTTTTCTCCAGATTTAAAGGTATAAAACTGTTACGCCAAATAAGGTTAAAACTGAAGAGAACTGCACACTGGTCCAAATCCAGTAATTCTTGCCTCAGAATTGAAACCAATAATACAGGATAATATATTTTGATATCTCTAATCAACATTCTGGCCATACCAAAACCTCTGTTTATGGACTAAATTGATCTCCCCATGCAGAAGAGTTTTTTACCCCTCGGCCATTTTGGCCTCGGGGTATTGTCGTTGCCATATACATCCGTCCGTCCATGCAGAAGAGTTTTTTACCCCTCGGCCATTTTGGCCTCGGGGTATTGTCGTTGCCATGTACATCCGTCCGTCCGTACGTCCGTCCGTCCGTCCGTTAACGCATTTTAGGCAAAACCACTTGAGATACAACCACCAAATTTTCTACACTTATTTATCTATTGCCAAGTCAGACGCCTATTGAAAGTGGCTTCCCTCGGTCCATATTTTACAGAGTTCTGCCCCTTTACAGATATATTGATTTCTATTTCTGTCCTATATGCCTGAATATAACCAACTATATCTGCAGAACTATGTTTGGTATAGCTACTATATTTTGGAAACTTATTTATATTGTTGTATTCTACAAGCCAACAAAGGATTACTCGCCTCGGCTTATGGAGTTATGCCCCTTTCGGATGTAATAATCTTCGATTTTGTTATCTGTAGTTGAATGTACAAATTATATCTGCAGATCCGTGTTCAGTACAGCTTATTCGTCTCGGTTCTTATTTTACAGTAGTGCTAAGTCCGACGCCTATCGAAAGTGGCCCATACTTTACAGAGTTATGCCCCTTTACTGATATATTAATTTCTATTTCTGTCCTATATGCCTGAATGTAACCAACGATATCTGCAGAACTGTGTTTGGTATAGCTACTATATTTTGGAAACTTATTTATATTGTTGTATTCTACAATCCAACAAAGGATTTCTCGCCTCAGCTTATGGAGTTATGCCCCTTTCAGATGTAATAATCTCCAATTTTGTTCTCTGTAGCTGAATGTACAAGTTAAATCTGCAGATCCATGTTCGGTACAGCTTATTCGTCTCGGTTCTTATTTTACAGAGTGCTAAGTCAGACGCCTATCGAAAGTGGCTCCCCTCGACCTATATTTTACAGAGTTATGCCCCTTCACAGATATATAATTTTTCTATTTCTGTCCTATATGCCTGAATGTAACCAACTACCGGTATATCTTGATCATCCCACATAGAACTATCTCTTCCCCAATTCACACTACACATGGGTCACAATCACTTGGGGAAAGCCGAGTGGTTTTGATTAGATCAATCTCATGTTTCTTACTGTAATGTTGGTTTAGTTCTGCTACTTCTCAACTAAACGCTGTTGTTAGCACCTGAGGGCTCAATCCAAATATGGCGCCCCATGTTTATTTGTACATTGTACATACACTGGGTTGTTCCAAGTAATTGTATATTTCTTGTACCTTATATCTCCCGACTTTTTGTGTTGTTACCATTTCAGAAACAAGTGTTCCAGCCTCCTCACCGTAGACTTGAGGACCGCGAGGACAAACAGAGGACCATGGAACAGGCCTTTGAGGACATGTACATGCAGTCCACACGTGAGTGATATACTCTATCGTGACACCTTGGTATCAATGGCTTCTATTCTGAATGTGCTAATAATTCATTTGTGCCCATTTGTATACATATACTAATGGATCAAATTTATTTGAACAACAAGTTAACAGAATTGTTCTAAATTTCTGCATTTTGTCACCCTTAAAATATTGGTGAGATCAAATTTATTAGGACGGAACTTGACGAAATGATAACAAAATAGGACCATATTAAAGTAGCGGATCACATTTATTAGAGTGACTAAGGGCTTTTCCATTAAAAAGTGTGTGCCAGGGGGGGACGGCACGTCTAAGAAGAGTCGGTAGGTGGTCGGTAAAAAATAAACCTGTGTTTCTGGGTACTTGGTCTAACTGAAAATTCATTCTGTTCTGTCCTTGGTAAATTTTGTTATCAATTTTAATCATGTCGGTTGCTCAATCGTCTCAGTAAAATAGTTGTCGGTCGGTCTCAGTGTATTAGCCAGCGGGCCGTTCAGCCGTGATTTTCACGGCCAAAATTTGGCAAACCACGGGTAATTTTCGCGACCACAGCTTGGGTACAAGCATTGGCAGCCGTGTTTTCGCGAAGGATCGCACTGGTTTATTTGTTTGATTATACCTCGAGCCGCGCTAAAACAAAAAAAAAACTTTGATAGTACCTTTCATTTTTCTCAATTTACGCCTCTAAAGCGTCGATTCTTGTAGTCTGCCATTGTTGTTATTTCCGGGTTCTACTGCGCACTCTACTGCGCATACGGCGGAGTTACTTGTCCTGGATGGAGTTACTTGCCCTTCAATACTAAAATACGCGAATACTGAGGGGAGATAATTCGTTTGTGTCTAGATCAAACATACAAGTCAAAATCGCGGGGAAAAAACAATATTTCACGCAAGATTAAAATGGATCAACGGAAGATTACACATTTCTTTCTGATGGTAAAGTAACAACATTTGCTAATACATTAAGTCTCTATTCTGTAACAAAGAATCAACAAATAAATAATCAAGTGATCTTTTACTCTGTTTAATTTAAATAAAAAAGAACATTTCCAGTAAGATTCACATCAGTTTTTGACTACGACTAGGACAAGTTTAAATAATTTTAAGGGGTCAACCTAATTCCAGACCTGAGCCCATATGCATGTTTATCAGCTTTTGGGCCATCTCAAATTTGCAATAAATTTGGCTCATGCTAGAGATAGATGTACGGTAGGTGGTGGGTGGTAAAGAAAAAAATTGTATCCTGGATGCTTGGTGACAAAAATAAGTGAAAAAAAAATGTGTGGTAGGTGGTTGGTCAGTTGGAAAAATATATCCGCGGGGTACTTGGTGTGTTCATCGAACAATGTTGGTAGGTGGTGGGTGCTTTTTCGAAGTGCCTTCCCCCCCTGGCACACACTTTTTAATGGAAAAGCCCTAATCAAAATCCAAGTTATAATCTTGGGGTGATTGAATGTTAATAGGGTGACTGAAGTATTATATCATTTACTGTAGGATCTAACTCTATTATTTCCCTGTGAAAACTTGTACCTTGTGCAAGTTTTATAGCATTCAGTGCATTCAAGATCACAAACTCACATACCATTGCTAGCATTCCTCTAAATGTCACTATTCTCCATTCACGACACTATCGTAGATTTCACAGGTGACTTGAGTCTGGCTCTGGACCCATATGCTCCGCCAGAGACTCCCACCATCACAGAGTCCCTGGAAGTGTCTGTGATGTCAGAGGCAGACGAAATGACCGGGGTACTGGGGGACCGAGAATCCAGACCACCAATCCCTTCTCAAGTCCGACCATCAGAAATCCTCAAAGATGTCACCAATATCACCAGCGAAGGTGGCAGTCCAAAGAAATCAGGTTCGTCCTAATTAACATGGAAAAGAATCTTACGGTATGGTCCACACATCTGGGGACTAGTCATCTCAATAGCTGGATCGGTTTATGTGTAATTAAGGTACATGCTGACTGAGAGGCTTTTAGGTTGTTCTCAGTGGTCTATGCGAGCTACGGTAATCCCTCTAATAATTCAATCACAGGAAGTGAAATTTTGCATTATAAAATCAGGGGGTGATCAAATTGATCAGAATAGGAAGTTGACAAAATGGTTCAAAATCATACTGATAATCCATTATTTCTTTGTTACTTCAATGGTTTTAGAAGGTGAGAAAATTTAATAGAACAGGCGATTTATTTTTGTCCCCAAAGTTGGAGGTGATAGGCGGATTGAATTATTAGAGGGATTACTGTAGGCGATTTATTGGGAGTTAATCAAGCATTAAAATCATGATCCCTACATATGCCATACAGTAGTTGCCAAGTGTCTCGCGCTCAACCCAATGTCCATAGGTGACTCACAGTGATCCTGAATGCCGGCTTAGGGCAGCATGGTTTACCATACCATGTATGTGTGGCACAGGAGGTAGATTAAAGTACCAAACAGATTGGGCTCTCTGAGGATCCATTGTGATCAGTGTCTGTAGAGCCTAATTTTCAAAATTCGAAATTCAATTTTTTTTGTAGTTTTGGTTGAGTTTTTGTTAGGATTGGGGTTTTGTTAGGGTATGTTTGTTTGGGTCATCGTCGCCGTGTGACCAATAAGGTTAGGTGTGACGTTAAAATTCAAACAACCAACCAACCAACTGAATGCCGGAGATATCCTCAGTTAGCTGCATTCTTCAAATGTTCTCCATTTGAAGCCAGTCTTGCAAACTTCATGTCATTTCAGTGTTATGTTGTTTGGATGTTGAATATACATGGTTATATGATGTCCTAGTGGTGCCACTCTGGTGCTTGAATTGAGCTGCCTACTTCATGTATATTATTTGGCTTTTACATTTCCAGATACTGTATTAAAGAAGCTGTTACATCGAATAAAGAACCAGCGTGACGAGTGGGTGACCCGGTCTATCCAGGAAGTCCCAGAACAGGAGCTTATCATCTCCGTTTCGCCAAAACTTAGTCCACAAAAATCAGCTTCATCGGCCTCTCCAGACAGGCCAGGTTAGCCTTCATTCATGTTTTTCATAGAGATACGACGTTCTCATTGATTACTATGGTAATTGAATATCTAGGGTACATTGTACTTTTCCGCTGGTACGTAAGCTTATACAACTGTAATATTAAATAGTGCTAAAATTTGAACAACTGTCCCTGATATTGATCAGGCCTCACAGACAAAAGGAGAGGTTTTCCATCAAAATCATGACCTGTTATAATATTTTACTTGAAGCTGTCTTATTTTATTATATTTTTTTACCAGACCCAGGTATTCGACAGCAGACAAGTGCTCCATCTTCCCCGTTAAAAAGAACTCATCTGTCACAATCTACAGTAAAACCTAGTGTTCATTCACCATACATCAACAGACTGTATACTAGATCACAGTTGTCTCCCCCTCTGATTTACACCAGCCAAGACCCCCAGGCAGATGGCACCACCTCTGCCCCTGTGCTGACCAATGAGCGGATGCTTGTACACCCTTTGGAAAGAGCAGAACATTTGCGGAACTCCGTCAGAGAACAAATGAATGGAGAACAAAAGGTGTGAGGAAAGCTGCACTGCAGATTGCACTAACTTTATTGAAACACATTTCTAGGCCAAACTTCCCTGAAATACACATTAAAAACTGTCCTCTTAATGTCTCAAAATTATTTGATTTGGCCTTGAGTTAGTCAGATTTAGTCTCAAACAATTACTTGCAGCCCCACTTAAAAAATTGATCACCCTTTGATTTTATATGAATATTAAAATTCTAATTAATAAAAAAAATAATCAAAGTTCTATCAATTTAAAAACAATCTTTTTATACTTTTTCGTACAGTTTCTGTTCTAATGAATTTGATGGCCTCATTTTTCTGGTTGAGAACTTGCACTGTTTGACAGGCACCGTGTTCATACTGGAATGTTATAGAAACTCCACTCTATCGAGGGATGTATTTGGATTTTGCAACATTTGATTGGTCAACTCAGTTTCAAAATAAATGCTGGCATTTTCATTGGTTTGTGGAGGAAATGGAAAGAACATTCTGCCAACCACAGTTTCTGGAGAATTAGCTCTCATCGAGACTGGAACACTGTGACAGTCACATATTTCTTCTTCTTTCTGTTTATCAGTCCAGCCTGGGGAGAGTTGACCCTCTAGAACAACATCAGAAGTTTTTAGAGGAAGCAATCAGACAACAGAAGGAGATTCAGTAAGTTACTGTTGGCCAAAATGATGTAACTGTTCAACCAATGTCTGAATAAACCACAATTCAACATGCACTGTCTCATGAACTATTATGTAAACTATGTCAACACCAACAAGCATGGTCAATCTATACAACTTCTGCTGTATTCACCATCCTCATGTTAGATTTTTCCGAAGCCGAAGGGAGATTGTGAGAATGTGTGTTGAGGGAAGGGAGAGATAGAATAACTTCCCTTAATGGCTTGCCCTATCAGGTGGAGTTATATGCCCACATCCCAAATATTATACAAAAGAAGCACAGTTGTATTTTGAGTAGCCCTAATGTGTGAAGTCTCGGCACAACTAATTTCACATAAGAAAATAGTGTTTGAGAGAAAATATGTATGTGTCCATGATCTGAACTACAAAAATTATAAATGCAAGAGTGATATTAATTGCAATTAGAAATGACCCCAAAGGTTTCCGTCCAATCAGAGAAACCGGCAGTCATTACTTGTCTCTTGATGTATCGATGATGTATACTAAGTATCATAGGGTGCAGTCCATAGAATAGCCAATGCATCTGAAATTAAACAGTAGGCTGGTTCATTATATGCTAAACAGCAACCGTGTTTTGAGAGAACCCCCATAGAACTATATATTTTCTGAAAGAGTAGGCTCTTGCCATGAAGCCGGGACAGATGTAAGCATAGCTGACCGAAATCGGGGTCCCCATAACCCCTACTGAACTTGCCCCAAACTTCAGGAAAATCCTCTAAATTTGGTCCAAAATAGGTCATATTCTCTCCCCATCACAGAAAACACTTGACAATCGATTGTTATGAAACTCACTGACACTGTGCCCAGTAGAAAGATCAACAAAAATTAGCAAAGAAAATAGGGGGTCGACCACACCGTTTTCAAACTCATTTTCCCATTTCAAAGTATACCATGTGCTCGCAAGCTGAAAATGGCCCCAATTTACAGCCACACTTTCACACTTCCATCTACATAGTGAGGCATGGGCCAATCTAACTGGCAAAATACCATGTACTGATTTGAAGCAAATCAACCAGTCAACTGAATGATATTACAAATATTAATAAACAATAAGCCAAAAAAGGGGACCAAAAATCCGCAACTATGGACTACACCCCACACTGAACACTTGAACAGTATCAAATTGATATATGGATCAATGGTTTGACACAAATCAGAAATGGCCGCCAAGGTTTCCATCCAATCAGAGAAAATGGGTCTCTCATTCATTGTTAGTCCCTTGATTTTTAATTCTAAAAACATGTATGTTATAAAATAATAACGACTTTCTCCACGGAAAGCAAATGTTATGGATTTTATGTAAACATCAAGCCTGTGTGAATATTTGTTACATGTAATTTGTTGATCAAATTTATTTCATCTATTCAAACAGGGAGAAAAAGAGAGCTTTGGAGGCGAGACTTGTTGAGTTAGAGAAACAGCAACATCAAGGTCAAGGTCGGGAAAATGCCAGAGAAACTCGCAGGGTTAATGATAACATTGGAAACTTACATGAACCCATAACTACAGGACAGCCTTGGACTGTTCCTTCTCATCAGTCCGGTGTTCAGAGCAGTAGACTTGGAGAAAATTTAAAGTCTCCATTGGCTGTCCCAGAAAAACTGATAAGCTTGTCAGCTCAAAACAAGATTGGCATGGATATAAATACTGAAAATACACAGGATATTCAGCGTGATCTGGGCAGTTCTGATCTTGGTCAGGTCAGAGATGATCACCATACGGAACATGTGCGACGGATTAGGGAATACCAGCAAAGACTGCTGGAAAAACAACAAGAGAGCTGGAAAATGCTGGCTGACACCAGATCTGAGATTTCGAAACGTCGTGAAGAGCTCATGCAACAATACCCTCAACTGTCTCTCCCAAGACTAGAGACGTTAGACCGGCCAACAATTGATACAAGAAATATCATCAGAGAAAGTGCACTAAATGAAACTGGAACCCAGAAGCGATCACCTTTGGAAGCCAGGCACGAACCTTCTCCAAGTGCCTTTGGTCAGCATGAAGCAATGTCCAGTTGGGTTCCAGAGCCTGAAAGAATACAAGACAAAAATGTTGCGCTTGGCACACCGAAGCAACAGCCTGGCACGCCGAAAGCAGACAATATTCGGAAACATTTAAGTTTTGATGGTAATGAGGAGACTCCAAAGGGATCTCCCGTAAAACTACCTCAGACATCCAGCCAAATTTCCCATACTGCATCTGGCCTTCCCTCGGACATTCAGAAACCTTGGCAAGCAGATGGGTTGGCCATGAGAACCATACAGGGTGATTCTGTTCCTCAACCTGCTTATAATGCATCACCATTCAGCCACCAAAACTCTGCAGTGCCATTGAAAATTTCAAGGACCGCAGGCAACAAAATTTCCATCGGAGCAGATGGGTCCGTGAAGGTCTCGGGGAAAGATTTGCCCAATCCTGTTTGTGTGGATCCAATTGCCTCTCTCACGGCTGCGGCTCAGGAAAGGAAGCAGTATTTTGAAACAAGACAAGACGAGTTACGGCACCAGCTGGAAGCCATTCAAAACCAGAAAATTTCCTTGCTTGCACAGCATGAAGAAAGTCAGCGTAAACTTACGGAACATAGGCAGAAAATGCTGACAGAAATATGTGATGGTTTGTCCATTTCCAGTGATCTACATTCGGGTGGGATTGATTCCTCACAATATTGGCTTCAGAACAGTACCAATAATGTTCATGAAAATCCAATGGCCACCAGCTACAGAGATGAGAGCTACACTTATGAGTTTCGAGACAACAAGAAAGAAAACGATAATGTGAAAGACATGTCTCATAGCTCCGGGAAATCTGATGATCGTAAAACATGGGCAGAGATGCTGTCACAAGAAGAAAGGATGCAAGCCTGGCAAGAAGAGATCCCATATCATGAGGAATCCCCAAACACAGGAATCCCCATCTTCCCTGGGGGTCATCAGCCTCATCAGTTGAGCACCATCCTGGAAATGGACAGCCCTTCACCACAGTCCAAAACTCAAACCTCTGTAAGAGACCCATCAAAGTTGATGGCTGGCTGGAGCGAACAGACTAGCATTCCCTCTTCACAGTTACAGAGAATAGACAATCTTCAATCAGAGGTTGGTTAAACTTTTCAGCTACTGGTACTTGTAACCCCTCGGCCAAAATTCGAGCACTGAAGGGTATGGTCGTCGTCATGTACGTCCGCCCATCCGTCTGTCCGTCACAGCTTTCTCGTTACCAACATATCTTGAGAACATTAACCTAGGCATGCCAAACTTGAAGTGCTCATCCATATGCTCGTGGCCCAGAATTCTACTGAATCTGGACCCTATTAGGTGGGAAATTTGGTGACCATATTTAATGTGAGACCATTAATCTTGTGTATTTCGGATACCATTTTGCTGTTCAGTGTGAAACTTGCATTGGTATAGGTCTGACATCGATACATCAAGAAACTTGCAGTTTCCCTGATTCGGTGGAAACCTTGGTGGCCATCTTTAATTTATGCAACATCTTTAATGATGTATATCTCTTGATACCATTTAAGTGTTCTATATGAAACTTGGTATACAGCATCGATGTATCAAGAGACTTGCAATGAATAACCGTTTAAGTTCCTCTGAGTGGCGGGAAGGATGGGCGGCCATCTTTCATTTATGCAAAATCATTAATGATCTCTATCTCTGATACCGTTCAAGTGCTTGATGTAAAACTTGGTATACATCATCGATGCATCAAGAGACTTATGATGAATAACATAACTGGTTTTTGTGGTTGGGCAGAAATCTTGGCAACCATTTTCAATTTATGCAAAATCATAAATGATCTATTTCTTTGATAACGTTCAAGTGTTCAATATGAAACTTGGTACACATCATCGATGCTTCAAGAGACTTGCAACGAACGACAGAACTGGTTTCTCTGATTGGGCGGAAACATACTTGGGGACCATTTTAATTTATTCAAAGTCATTGATGATCTATATCTCTGAAATACCGTTTTACTGCTTCATATGAAAGTATACATCATTGATACATCAAGAAACTTACAATTAATGAAAACCAGTTTCTCTGATTTATAGGTGGAAAACTTGATTGTCATCTTCAATTTATGCAAAATCTATACCTTTGGTATCGTACAAGTGTTTGATGCAAGACTTTGTATACACCATCAATACATCAATAGACTAACAATGAATGAGAGATCCATTTTCTCCGATTGGATGGAAACCTTGGCGGCCATTGATCTACATGTATATATCAATTTGATAATGTTCAAGTGTTCAGTATGATACTTCCGTCAAATCAGAGAAACCGGCAGTCATTACTTGTCTCTTGATGTATTGATGATGTATACCAAGTTACTTGGTATACATCATCAATACATCAAGAGACAGGCAGTCATTACTTGTCTCTTGATGTATTGATGATGTATACCAAGTTACTTGGTATACATCATCAATATTACATCAAGAGACAAGTAATCATTACTTGTCTCTTGATGTATTGATGATGTATACCAAGTTACTTGGTATACATCATCAATACATCAAGAGACAAGTAATGACTGCCGGTTTCTCTGATTTGACGGAAACCTTTGGGGTCATTTCTAATTGCAAATTTTTTAATAATTTTTACCCCTCGGGCAAATTTTGCCCGAAGCGTATTGTCGTCGTCAGCGTCGTCTGTCCGTCTGTCTGTCTGGCTGTCCATCTTTCTTGTGAACACGATATCTCAAGAAGAATTATAGCCAGGCATTTTAAATTTATACCATGTATGCATCTGGTGAAGGGTCAGAAGCCTATTGAAAATGACCGACCTTGACTTCTTTTTTCAAGGTCAAATTGCAGTTTGAATGTAGATTTGATGCTGCTATCACCATATGTCTTACAGTATTATGGCTAGCCCTTGTAACTTTAGTTCTTTGATGTACATGTATCTGGTAGTTGACCAGTTGCCTAAAAGTTGAATCTGCCACTTGCACATTATTTTTGTCACAGACCTTATGAAGTTAGTAAACTTGGATTGCGTAAGTATTGATTTGTTTCTGCAATGTTTAAAAGAACTCTCCATGTACATTGTGCAAGTTATGATCGACAAGTGCTTCACAGTAATTTGGGTTATGTGGAATACGAAATTCTAATTTTCAATCATTTGGTTGTGTGTTTATCTACACTGCTATAACCAACTTGCCATCGTAAATACACACAATTAAGTATATTGTCATAGATACATGTAAACTGTAGCCCGAACACATATCCTATTTCACATTTTAACATTTCATCACAGACGACATCAGGCTTCAAATTCAGGTCAAATTTCTCACTTGTGATGAAATGTCCTGCACACCCAGCAGAATGAAGTGGTATGGTCCAACACATTAGTATGTGTGTGCAACAATAATGAAAGTTTACTTAGTGTTTACAAAGCCATTCTGCATGCTATCCAGGGAATTTAAATCAATTTATGTTTGGACATTTTGTGGGTATCATGTAAGTTACTTTACTTTCATTACTGTTTAGTTTACTAATTCAAATCCCTGTACCATACTGTTTGTTATTCAACAGACCAATTTATTTACTGGTTTTAATTGTTTAAGTTTTGTGCTACTGATAGTAACACAGTACTGATAATGATAATGTCTCAAACTAAAAGCTAGTGAACTATCTGGTAGAGTGAATCCAAATGAAAATGTGTTATGGCGGATTCCACGCAAAACTGTCTGTCCATGACGGATTATGACATTAGAACACCAATAACTTGGAAAACATCATAAACAAACACAGTTCCCTGTACCTTATTATCTAAAATGTGTCGGTGAATTGCATAAGATGAAAATAAACAAGTGCCCCTATGAATTATTTGTACAGTTTTTAGTTTAGCGGAACAAAACACAAATGACATTAGTAACATTTGTGTTACTAATGTCATTTGTCTGTCAAAATCTATTTCATATATGTACAAGAAATTTCTTATAACAGAAGCACTTGCATATGCTCAGTGGAATTAGGCCAAGCGTATTGATGTATCTGTACCATTGTCCGTGTATGTCAACGCCCATGCTGTAATATTGAGCCTTTTCAAAAACGTTCTAATGTCATTTCTGTCAAGGGAGTTGGACAGACATGACACTAGAAACGTTTTTCAAACGCTCATAGTATCGATGTATTGGTATTTTATACACTGGCAATGGTATATATATCTCAATAATGTCAAGCTAGTACCACTGTAAATCTTTAATTGATTCATTTAATTGACATTTGTTTTGTGGTGAATATTGCAAAAAAAGTTGGACAGACATATGACATTAGAACAACTGACATTAGAAACATTTACATTTCTGTCTCTCTATTATACTGCAGATAAGAAATGTGCAGTGTAATACTGTTTATATTCAGATATGCATACATCACACAACATTTGTTGGTTTAGCAAACACAGTACAAGACACAGAGTCAGTTTTTCAACATTTTTTATGTTGCAAACGTCATTTTCCGGTGAGACAGACAATTTGACGGAAAGTGGTACACTTTTTCGTGGAATCCGCCTTATACATGTACATATCTCACATTTGACAAACAAACATGGTTGCAATTAAGATTTAATCAAAGAAATTTCATTAAAATTATTGGATCTAAGTATTTTACAAAATTAGCTTGAAAAAAGGCCTTCCTGGTGCGAACTGTTATCTTTTGGGAGAAATCAAGTGTATGGAAACAGAGCCCACATCTAGCATTGACTCAACAGTGATCTGTTTAAACAGTCTTAATTTACTTTCTTCGGGTAGAATTTATTTTGATAAAGTAACTTTGATCATGATGTGAAAATATGAGCACATATTTGAAGTTTTCCTCCAGTGTTTTTCCAGTTCGAATATTGACTATATATCACTTTGGGATATAATTTAAGCAAACACATTGTATCTATAAACAAAATGTGTCTAAATATTTCTTGTCATTTCAAATCTTTCTCCATTTTGATTCCATGATTAGGGGATACAGAATCACTGCCACGAAGTGTGTCGGTGTTTCACATCAGCACATTAACTCCAAAACCATTCATTTAATCTCGTCACTTCAAATCTTCAACATATTCTCAAATAGCTATCCACTGTCAAATTTTGAGACCAGTTTTAATTTTCAAGGCCACAGCACCATAAAGGTCAGATATTTCTCATTTCCCATGTCAATATCAGAAATAAAAAAAACCTCTCAATTTAAGTTGCCTCAAAATCAGCAATGATTCAGCATTTAAAAACTCAGGCCACTCAGCAAAGTTTATTTTATGTTTTCTTTAAATCTAACCTGATTGCTTTGGTGAGCTTATATGTCTGCTTAGGAACAAAGTTCTACCAGAAGGATTTGAAATAATGGCTGAATTAAGATAGAAGATCATACTTGTATATTAGTATATTGATTTGTAAGTTCTACTTCAAACATTAAACTAGAGCCTATGGGCTTTAATGAGATCTGGTAACTGGGTTATTGGGGGATAAGTTTGTAATGAAATAAATGCACAATTATATATTTAATTTCAAGTTAGGCACAGGTGGCACCAGGCACGAATGTATGTGGCTAAAACACAATCACAAGTTACATCCTGTGACAAGGTATATGAAGGGCCGTTCGCGCCATAAACGCATCCTTTAAGCGTTTTAACTTCTTAAACGTTTGAAAATTGTAAAGCTTTAAAAAGTTTGAACGTTTAAACTTGAACCAACCAATCAGATGTTATGAACTGACATTTTCCTGTTAAAAAGCAAACGTTTCCAGTTATAAATTCGCGACTTCAGACGTTTCCTGTCAAAAGAAAAATTCGGTCTTTTAAAGGTTTCCGGTTAAAAGGATAACGTTTCCGGTTGTGATCGTCCAATCAGATTTTTTATTTGGGCCGCGTGTATTCCAACATCTACACCAACACGTGCAAATCTCCACTGGCAAACGTTTCCGGTATGAAGTGTATTTTAACCAATGAAAACCGTTCTTACAAATTAGGTTTTGGAGAATATCTTTGGCACCGGGACAATTTGCGCAGGACATGATGCACGGTGGGCATGAGGAATACAATATGCGCGAATATTTGTAAGGGTTATTTTGATTGATTCAAACAGACTACATAGCGGAAACGTTTTGCCAGTGGACACGTGTTGATGTTGAGGTTTGAACATACGGGGCAGCAATAAAAAAATCTGACTGGACGATCACAACCGGTAACGATTTCCCTTGATCCGGAAACGTTTAAAAGTCTCGAATATTACCACTGGAAACGTTTGCCTTTTGACAGGAAACGTCTACAGTATTGGACGTTACAACAGCAAACGTTTGCTTTCGGACAGGAAAGGTCTTCCAAATGTCAATTCATGACATCTGATTGGTTGGTGCAAGTTAAACGTTTAAATTTATTAAACGTTTGGATTTATGGCGCGAATGGCCCTTCTTAAAAGGTACCGACATAATGAAGTTGAACATACCAAAGAAAGGCAGTTCTAGGATAAAAGTAGCTCCGAAAATGGAAGCCGAAATATAGAATATTATATCACAATGACTTCCATTTTCAAAGTTACTTTTATCGTAGTTTATGTGAAATTGATCTGTGGGAACAATGAAAGGTAGTAGGCTATAATGAGGGAAGTTGCACACGTTACGCTAACCATGTGTTACCCAATTCATTTCCGTCCAATTAGACACTACAGTAGGTGCTCATTAGACCTTGACTCAACCAAAATAGCTGACTTGTGCTCTTTATCTTGATACATAATTCCTCCAATACGTCAGTTCGAGATTCCAGATGAACACCATGACCACCAAGTTAATTTAACCAGCATAAAGAAAGCAATATGATACCTTCTTTAACATGGTATTGTTGGTGTTGCGTTGAAACTGCAAACTGACCTGTTGAGAATTCGATGGAAAAAGGGGCCAGTGGAATGAAGTCTAGGCCTAAATACCCACAGGGGATAAAGGTCAGTTTGTACAGAACATACATGTACCTAGGGGTAAATAAGAGAGATTATACCTAGGGGTAAATAGAGATTGATTTAGTGTTATGAGTGAGAAGGGCTGGACATCAAGGTTGATGATGGTTATGTCACAAGTTAGGATAAGACAAGACATGTATTACACTTTCTGGATATCCCACCGGTTGACTGGTGGAATACAAGATAGGAAGAGATTATAAGATGTGTCACAGCTTGCTCTTGTGAGAAAAGCAAACAGTGGCCTGCAAAGGTGATAATGAGACAATGGTGGCCAGGTTGGCTGCTATGGTAGAGCATCTCTCACATATACACCTAACCAGCTAAACTGTATAATTTTCTCAGCAGAGTCCAAGCTTTGATAAAGTGACGATACCAGTCTGCCATACTTTAGAGCGTATTAATCTCATATTTTGTGGGAAAACAATGAACAGAGTAATATTTAATGCAGATAAGGGATCAAATATATGCCAAGTGACTATTAGTGTCTAAATATAGACATACAAAAGCTTTCAACCGCTAAGGATCCCCAAAACTCACCTCTGTGGAACTACTTTCATGCAGCGTAAGGCTATCCCGTGAGTCGGTTTGCACTTTTGTCCATTTCCCTACAGCATTCTAAAGAGCCTCTGGCTAACGCCAGATCTCAAAAAATGTTTACTTGGTGGGGGATGTCATGTACATATGAATCGGGGAACATATTCATCGACGACATATACCAAGTCATTTTCCATGAAGATAAATATGTTGAAGCCATTAATTTAGAATCTGATCAGATTGGCATGAATGATCTGAATTTTCATATTCAAATTTCAGCGAAGATAAACAAAAAGTAAAACAGCAATGCCAAAGACTAAGAAGCAAAGTGCAGACATTAGAAGGAAAGTTACCAGAACCTCAGTGCAAGATTTTCCAATCTGTCAAGGCCTTGGCAAAAGCTGACCTTGCTCAACTTCCTGTGTATTTCCCATATGAGAGAACTACAGTGAACCATACAAGATAACATTTTTGTTAATCTAGTTCTAAAAATACACTGATATATAATGCATGGTTGCTGGGTGTAGACAATGACTGATAGCCGAGGGGTATTGGAGCCCAATGGGCTTTTTTTTTCTCATAATTGTCACTTGACTGCTTGGTGTTCCTGACGTCTTCAAAGTAGTATGGTTCAAACTGAATACATTATGAATGGCTGGCACCCAGAGCCAAGGGGTTTTCAGATGCGCAGCTTCGTATTTTCGCTTCTCTTCAACTTATCTGTTCAACTTATCCAACACTCTACATTTGAGTATCTTTAATTGTATGCTCAATGAATAAATAAACTTCAGTCATGTCAGTAGTAGATTCAACATATGACCTGTTGCATTGAGGACCAATATGCCATGATCATTGATCTCAAGGACAATGCCAGCTGTTAATATTATTTCAAGCATTTTTGCAGCCGTCGATATTATTACATAGTCATACATTATTATTTAGAGCTGTGTTGAACATTATACATTGCATGGGAATGAGGAAATATGCTCACACAAAGTATAAACAGGAAGTAGTGTATAGCGGCACACTTGCTTCCTTCTGTCAAATTAACTACCCCCTTTTAAAACCCGTCCAGAAAAGTACATGATACATGAAAAGAAGGCATTCGTTATGTTACTGGAATACTGCTGATTGTGACATTAATTCTATTAAACGCACTTTCATTCATATGGTTTGTGGTTTGGTCAGTGGGAGAAAGGTAATTGTTTACGAGTTGACCTGGTTGGCCTCTTGAGAATGGGGACTAGGTTACACTATCTTAAAAAGCCTCCAGAATGGCAATGGCTCCAAAAGCCTGGACATGCTACAAAAACAAAATTTGTCAGAAGGCCTTGAAAACACATAGAGAATGTAAATTTCTTTCTACACAAGTTTACTGTCTCTGTCCAGGTCATAGGTACTGTAACAGTTCTCATCATGGAGCTGTAGGTTGGCTCAGTTACAAATTTGAAATAACGTTTCATCGTTTGTTTTAATTTCAGCTGGATACTCAATATGACCCCATACCATACAGAGGATCTTACACCTCTCCAGCCTTAGCCAGCAGAGTCAGAACAGATCAATCTGATGGTGAATATGTCAAACTGATACACAATAATTTGTGTTGATGGTTCAAGCTAAAGATTTGCTAGTCTCTTCATAGGCATGCTTATAATGATGGTTAATCCACATAATTAAATATTCTCTGAAGTTGAAGTGAAACTTAATTTTGAAGAGAAGTGAAAGGTTAGTCCTAGATTTTCACTGATCTCGCATAATCTGGAATGAACTTGGAGGCTGATACATTGTGGATTTCATACCCAAATCTGAGAAAATACTAGTCAAAACTTTCAATCCACTCAAAGATTATAGGATTGCAAGTATCATCTTATGATTTGATCTATTGTCTCATGGAAAGTTTCATCACTTTGAACCGTACAGGGCCAGACCTGGGTATCTAAATCAGAGATCTAAATCTTCCCCTGAACACCTTATGTTTCATTTTATGTATATACTGATGATAGTTTGTACCAGAAGCTTCATTTGATATGTTTGTACTTTCTTACATTGCACAGAAACTGATGGTGCGTATGAGCCTCTGAGCTCCGGTTTGGTGTTCAGAAGATCGATTGACCCAACTGCAAGAACAATGTCAGAAGCCACAGAGGCCATAGCTCGTGCTCACGAACTCCTCGCAAAAACTGCCATTCCACTATCAGTTGACAGTGATACATGTGACCCTGCTATCGACCAATCCAGTTACCTTCTCGGGGAGCATTCATCCTCTGACATTTTAAGTGCTGTGTCAGGATCTTCTTCATCACAGGGACATTACTTCAGACTAGAGCCAGACATCAGTAAAGACAAAAACAGCCCTGCATGGAGATCCTCAGATTTAGGGCCGAAGTCGCCGAACCCTTCATCAGTGCTAACTCAGTATTCCCTGCCGTCTGAACCAAATCAGTCAAACTTGTCCGGCAGTGTCCAAGGACCAGGTCTTGATAATCTATCCAGAAATCCAGAGAACTCATGGAGATCAGGAGAATTTCTCTATAAATCTTCATCAGGATTTACAGAATTGACTCCCCATACATTGAGTACAACACAGCTTAAAACCTCCCCAAGACAGCACCTCTTTCCAGGCTCTGAAGATATAGCATTCAGATCTCCCTCACCAGGGTCTGATCTGACACAGTATTCAACTGAAAGTGGACCTTCTCAGAACTTGGCCCGAGAATTGCCATATTCGACTTCTGGTTCTCAGCAGCTTGACAAGAGAGAAGTAAGCATGAATTGTCGGTCACTGTTGGACAGACAGGGGCTCAGTGAAATGCCTAACAGATCTCCATCCATGGCTTCTGAACTCACCCAGTACTCCATACCTTCTGAGCACGGCCAGCTTTCTGGTAACTTTCACCAGTCTCTGGAAACAACAGGCCCAGTGAAGGCTTCAAAGTCTCTAGAAAGCTTGATTGGTTCAGAGTTGACCCAGTATTCCAACTCCCCCTCATCAGTTGAAGAGCAGGATAATAACGGACATGTGGCAAAATCGACCAGAATCTCTACAGAAGACAAGAGTTGTAGTAGCGATACTGGAGGAGCCAAGGACATCATCAGCTCAGCATCTGGAGAAAATATCCCTGGAATTAGTGCATCAGCAGAAAGCATTGCAGTATCAGAACTGATCCAATATTCTTTGCCAACAGAGGAGACCAGATCTCCGGATGAGGATTTGTTACAGGGCACCTATAACTCAAGGGTAGGCCTACTAGCCTCGAGAGAAAGCATTCCAGAATCTGAACTTACCCAGTATACAGCATCACCAGAACAGCATTCTGAAGCCGAATTCAACAACAATTCAGCAAACATAAGAGAGTTTATTTCACCAGCTATAAATGAGAAAGACAGTCTGTACCCACTTATTCCAGATGTCAGCCATTCTGGGGAGTATACAGATTCACCTCAAGATCTCAGACACCATCATAGAGTGTCAGGCCAACAACTTCCCACAGTCAGAAGATCTGGAGACACTGATGCAGAGTTATTTCACGCTGTGAGGGTATTCATAGAGCCACCCCAGAGTCAATCACCTCAACATGAAATGGAACCACGTGCTGGGAATACAAGGTCATCTCAGGATTGGACAGATAGCTCTCTGACCCAGGTCACACGATTTGATCAACCATCGACAGAGCTATCAGACATCAGCAGTTACAGGTCATTACCAGCAATGAGTTCTAACAACAATCTCATTCCTCAACTTGGTCATCCTACAGCTATACCCAAACATTCCTCTTCTGGAGAAACCGGGAATGCCATGGAGCAATCCTTCGAAGCCTTATCTGTGTCTACTGAAAGTTCCCTGTCAGCTGATATCAGAGTGTGGAAAGAACGTCTGGGGTTGGTCCCTCCAAGAGAAGAGGTAAGTGACTATATGGCCCGATATACTTCAGGGTTGCAGCTTACATGCCTCAGGTTGTCTTTTCAGGGTTTGGCATCATCGCAACACCGAAGATGAAAGTTCGATATCCAACCTGACATACCATGACTGACTGATAACCCATCACCTTATTTGTCTTCTGAATGGGTGTGGCCCAATCCACCAATCGCTGAATGTCCGACTCAGTTTTGCTAAGATCTTAAGTTTTCTGATTGGCCATTGACATGATCGATGACATCCCTTTGCCATGGTTTTGAAAAGACAGAACGAGGTGACCTGGCATTATTGAGGTCATTATGTTAGGTCGAGTATCATATTTGAATCCATAGTTTGCAACGATGAGGTTTGGGGAGAGATAAAGCTGACAAGTTCATATGCTAGAAGAAGGCAACTTATGAATTTCACAAATGATTTTAGTATTATCCTTTTTGGAGACCATGTAGACATGTACTAATCAACATTATGCCTTATGGAACACTATGGCTTCAGAAGGACTGGACACATTTCTTTGGTGCCAAACATGCAGTCTTATAATTTCTTAATATTACGGAACATGTTAAAACTTGTGCCTGAGGTCTTTTTGTATGATTTTTAGGGGTTATTTTTTTTTTTTTTTAAAGGACCTTGTATGTTTAGATGGGTAAATAGCCCCAGAACAGGTGCAGTAGAAGTACCTAAAATAAAGAATTGCATATACAATAAATTGTTCAATTGGCATGAAGTACAATTATTATATTATATTGTGTACTCAGAAAAATTTCAAGGCGCTGAGCATGCTGAGTGTCATGATTCTCGAGTAATCATGGTAACAGAGACGTGAAGTAGTGCATTCGTGCAAAATAGTTGATTTCGAGGTGAAAACAATTCATATTGTTCTCTGTAAACATATGAAGATAAACAATAACCAGAACCAGATTCGGTCTACTACTGGGTATTTGAACAGCGAGTATGCTGTATCAAGCTGGTTCTGGTTATCGTTTTTCTTCATATGTTTATAGAAAAAATTTTTTGTTTTCGCCTCAAAATTGGCAATTTTGCACGAATGCACTACTTCATGGCCCTGTTATTCGAGAATGATGAGACTCGGTGCCCTGAAACTTTTCGGAATACTGGTATACAATATAATATCGTACTTCATGCCAACTAAACAATTTCTTGTATGTGCAATATTTTATTTTAGGCACTTTTACTGCACCTGTTCTGGGGCCATTTATCCATCTAAGCATACGAGGTCCTTTCTTCAGCATTACATTTCAGGGCTTGTTTTTCCACGGGAATCCGATAATCCAATTCCCGTCCGCACTCCCGCAAAATAATTTGCGGGAATCCAACAGATTCTCATAAAATTTTAGCACTCTGTACAAAAATGACAAAGGATTCCCGTGGATTCCCGTAAAGCTGGGTTGCGAGAATCTATTTGGATTCCCGTGAATTGTGGCGAAAAACAAGGCCTGCATTTCTCGAAACTGAGTGCAAATCATCTTCCTAACCTGTGTTAACCATGTTAACTAGCCAAAAAACCCGACCTCTGTTGCTGCTGCTTCTCCCCATAAATCGGTATATAAAGCCTGCTCATATGATTTGTCCTCATTGTTTGGCCATTTCTTATATTCACAGTTGTGTGAGGAAACGGGCATATCCGACGAACCAAACCTGACCTTGGTCTCTGTTGCCTCTGACCTCAGTGCTTCAAGGCCATGTAACGAGAGCCAATCAGACCATGGTAATGAAAGTTTGATGTCATTTGAGCATCACGAGGCTACCCTCGATGACACAAGAGCAAGCATGCACAGTGGCTCTACAACTTGGAAGAACAATGGTGATGTCATGTTTGTGGGGCAAGGTGAGTATTTCTGGATGGCGAATATTGTGAAGGCCCCACCGCCCTCATTTTCTCCAGACAAGACTGCTTCCTTCTTCTTTGTGCTCTACTCCAGGCCTTGTCATACCTTGCAGGATTTCTGGAGCTATATGAGATGAAAATCTACTGACAGTATCAACTATTGGGTGATTTTAGGGATCGTTTCCATTAATCGTTTTTTCTTCAGTCGCGATTTTTCTTCAATTTTCTCGATTGAAAAACGATCAGTCGCGAGGATATCGAGAAAAAAAATGAGAAAAAACGACTGAACCTTTTCTGGAAAAAAACATTCTCTCGCGATATCGTTTTTGAATCGTTTACCCATGCGCGATCCGTTCTTGATCGCGAATCTTCAATCGCGAGAGAATCGTTTTTTTCAAGGCGCGAGAGAATCGTGAGGCGGAATGATATTTGACACATAGGCCGTGTTGCCGTCGTACGCCGCTCTATCCGCGAACTGGGAACTACATGTAATGTTGATTGCGGATTTGTCGATGGAAAAAACCTATATTACTATACTATACTGTATAAATGCGTAAGATAACCGAATAATATATATGATTCACGATCTATAGTCTCCTACAAGCCGAAGTAGGGCGTATGCTGGAAATATCTTTTCATATTCCTGTACCATGCTTCCTGTGACGTTTGCGCTCAGATTTACTCTGGCGAAGCGTAAATGACAAAATTACATGTTTATTCAATAATCGTGTGAGTCGACAATGTATTAATGATACAGGATGATAGTCACAATATCTTGTTTTGTAAATACCGGGTACAGGTCATAAGTGGATTTGAGTTCGTTGATTGCATTATCAGAATGATTACGGCACAGGCTTGATAGAGTGTGAATGGGCGCATGGCGATAACCCAGAACAGCTTAGCCCTCCAGCCGAGAATTTCTAGGTTAATTAAGGTGAAAAATAGTGTAATTAAATATGTATATTTTGTTATAGTAAAACATACATTAGGAAAGGGTATCCATTCATGTTTTGGTACAGTTTTAAACTATTGAGATGTGAATAAGTTCAAAAAATCACCATCAAGTTAATTTTATTTATTATAAGAATATTCGCGGCAGTGATTTCATATTTATATCAAATACATATCTTTTTGATTGAATCGCATATAACGGTTGGATTCGCATATGTACAATACTTTTTATTTTAATTTTATATTTTGATAAATGAACTATGAATGATTCCAAGGGAAGCTCAAGCCAAAAACCAACTGAATATTATATAATTTCATCTCTTACTGGATTAACCAGTTGTGAAAATTTTTACAAATAGCCCGCGCTATATATTAATAATTAAGTGCTTGCGAAGACTCAAAAGCCCCGTATGACAATGTTATATTCATTACAGCGCCATCTATCTACACAAGGAAAATGGTGATCGTAGGACAAAAAACCACGCGTACAGCGAAAATCTGATGAATCAACTCAAAATTTCAGCCCGCACAGATGCCAAAAACGTTCACGAAAAATACTACACAAGAAATCTGGAATAATACCAGCTTTTAAACACAGAAATACCCAAAATAATAGACGAAATTGCAAGTGCAAATGACCCAATCTGACCATATCCGGGCCTGTGTCCCGTACAAAATATATGTAAATATGAAGTTATAATTATATGCATAACCATTATTCCTATGTATATATATATAGATATTTTTTTCAATTTCTTTCAATATCCCCATCGTATCTATATAACCGCCAACTGTACAGAAACACGCTATAGTTTTACACTAGGCAAAGAATGGAAAAGGAAGAAGAAAAAATGATCGAACTGTATATAGTCTGACTGAAGTGTTAGAAACTCGAACGTGTATGCAGGTCAGTCAGGCTGAACCAATGGCGTACTACTTTCGGCTATAATCCTCAATCGTTTTTTTTTCAATCGTTTATATTTTCTCGATTAAAAAGCGATTGAATCGCGATATCGCTTTTTATTCGTTTATTTTGAAGAAAAAAGCCCATTCCCTCGCGCCTTGGAAAATCGCGACTTCGAGAAAATTTGACGAAATAAACGATTCATTCGCGAACGATAATTGGAAACGGTGCCTTAGTGTGTGCACAGCTCATGATGCAATCACATGTTAATCGGGCTATTGATCTGAATCAGGACACCCAACTATCTAATCAAATCTAGTCTGTGATACCAGCATCCAAGAATACGTCCTCCTGTAGAAGGAAAGTACATGGACTGAGAACAAATTTTATCTGCACTTCCTTGCAAAATAATATGTTGATGCAGCTGCAGAGAAAATATTGCAAAAATGTTGAGCTGAGTGTTCAATATATACTGATATGTTTTTCACAGAACCATATAAAGGAGAAGGAAGACAGGGTGTGAGCTTACAAGAAGCATTCCTGGCAAAGAAACAAGGTTTTGTCACTCAGTCAGATAAACGTGCCTCAGAGGCTAAAGAGAAAGCGAGAAGAAATCCCTCATCTGGACTAAGCAAAACACTGGCATCCTGGAAGAAAAGCCGGGGAATTAAAGGTACATGTATACTTTGTATCCTAGTTCAGTCTTCCTAAGGGACCATTCAAAAATTGTGTTATGTTTTTTCCTCAAATATCAGACTGCCACCCCCTTTCCCTCCTTTGCACAGTTTATAGTGGCAGAGAGAACTTCCACCCGAAATGCATTACGTAATTTTTCAATGGCCCCTAACATGAATCTTGCCCCACCCTAAATCCCAATATATCCTGATAGCTGTGATCAAGAGATAGGATGCCACTAGCATGACAATATCCTATTGTGAAATAATTCATAATAACTAGACAGCCAGTTTGATTCATATTTGATCTAGCATGATTTATACGACATTTCTATATATATCAGGGATGGTTTCATCGAAAATGTCTCCAAAGAAAGCCTCTATGAAGAGCAAAGCAGCAGCGGAGAGAAAGAAGGATGAAAAGGGAAAGATAGAGAGAACACAGAGGTATGTGATTATCCCGAGAGAAGTTTTCCTTCTCTATCCAAAATTCATATTTTTATTTTTTTTAGATTGTTCCAATACATATTTCCAGATTCGGAATGCATATGAAAGTGGAGTAAAAATAGCAATTCCTGAATTCTGAGTGAACATGCTTTCATCTGATTTTGGGCGATTCCATGTCACGTAAGTTACATTTTCATTCCCGATGGGGATGTATTTGTAACATTTGACAAAATTAACAGCCATGACTACACCAATAACAAAACAAATCACTTAAATAAAAGTATTTCTTATAATTTGAATGGGTTTTTGATTAATTTCAGTGAAACTAATTAGCATCTGGGCTTAATTAAAAAAGTGTCACGTAAGTTACTCAGAGAATTACGGTAGTTTTGGGTCATTTGACGTATGTTAAAAATTCTCTGGTTTGGATGGAAGAATCTTAAAAGTTCTCACCTATAGCGATAGCTTGAACAATGAATTAGTAGGTATGAGTATAGTTGCCATCAGTCACTTTGCCATATTTCACCACAAGGGTTATAAAGATTGTTAACCAGTGTCACGTAAGTTACAAATGTGCGTCACATGGGATGGGTTTCTGGACTATTTATTCAGGAAATACATGCAGAAATGTTTAGAAATTGAATAATATGATGTAAATATACAGGAAGAACAATTTCTGGGATACTTAACTGTTCATTATTTTCTAATTAATTACCAAACTCATTACCATATTTTCAGTGAAAACATTGGAATTATTTATGGGACTGGACCCTGTACTTGTCTGCAAGGACAGTTTAGGATATCCTAATAGTATACTTTTAGTGGTAACAAAGTTAGAAATACTTAATAATTGGATTTGCTTTTGACAAAAAAATTATTCCTAGTTTACATGGTTTTGTATATGTAACTTACGTGACAATTTTTGTAACTTACGTGACATGTCACGTAAGTTACACAACTTCACTCGCCTAAATTTCTATTCAACTATTTGTTTTTTACCAAGTTAAGAGGTGGATGTTCCTAGTGGACATAAGGTAGTTTCATTGAGGGAAGAGTGTTTTTATATCTATTGCCTATATTATCTCTTGACAAAATGACCCATGAAAATTTGTCACGTAAGTTACATTGCGATAATCGGATTGAATATTGAGTGAAAATGCCATAGTCTTGCCAACTTCACAAATTTGGCAAGTTTGCATGTTAGAATACATGGTTATTAGTTACTAACATCAGATATAACCAAACTGAGATGAATACTTCAGATTTTACATCTTAATTTGAGGCCTACTAGAAAATCACATTTTATGGCTGTCCGAGTTTGCTAGGTATTTTAATGGTATTTTTTTCTAGAATGTGGACCAGTCCATGACAAAAACTTCATTTTGTCTTAGTTCAGGCACTGGTTGATACAAAAAATCAACAGATGTTCCAATCCTAGCAGTTTGAAATTTGAGCAACTTTCACTCTCTGTCGTGGAATCGCCCTTTTTCTACATCAGATCCTTGTTACTACTTGGAAAACTGACACACAGCGGTATGGTAATATTTTGGTGACTAGTCTTTGATACCCATGGTACTAGAACAGTACAGTGTAGTGTGACCACTCTGGTACCATTACATATGTAGCCTGGTCTTAAACTACACCCCGTGACCTCATTAACATATGCGCTCTTTCCACTTTGCATGTCTTCACCATGGGGGAACTGGTTTGTTTGATAACACTTCAATAAAAATAGAAATTCTGATATGGTACATTACTATATTATATTAAATTCACTCTATTATAGTTGAAGACTAAGTTGGTTACTAACTTTGTAGTCTGTCTAACATGTCTAACAAGCTGGAGGATTGTTACTTTGTAATTTGTTTCCAGACTGTGTAACCAGATTTGTCACTATGTTTTCAGGCTGTATAACCAGATTTCTCGCTATGTTTTCAGACTGTTTTACCAGATTTGTCATTATGTTTTCAGCCTGTATAACCAGATTTGTCGCTATGTTTTCAGACTGTATAACCAGATTTCTCGCTATGTTTACAGACTGTATAACCAGTTTTCTCGCTATGTTTTCTTACTGTATAGCCAGATTTCTCGCTATGTTTACAGACTGTAACCATATTTCTCGCTATGTTTTCCGACTGTATAACCAGATTTCTCGCTATGTTTACAGACTGTATAACTGGTTTTCTCGCTATGTTTTCAGACTGTATAACCAGATTTATCGCTATGTTTTCAGACTGTATAACCAGTTGGAGGAGGTAAAGGAGAAGAACCTGGTGAAGGAGAGAGAGGAGCAGTATGCCGCAAATCGAGAGAAGGCAAAGGAATATCACAAGGTAAGAACATCTGGTCAATTGTAACAAATCATGTAAATGCTCTCCATTTTTCTGACGGAATCTTTTTTTACGCTCAATCATGTAGGTACATATATTCCCACGAAGTAGGCTCTCATTTGCGAACTGTCCGAGTCAGTGAGTGCGCGAGTCCATCCGAATCCTTTCGTCGACAAAAAACCCGTTGACATTAGAACCTTGATTTTTGGCATGAACGTGCATTAGGGGACTGTTACCTGCAAGTTCTGAGCTGACCGAATTCTGATGCAAATTTGATTTATAATTATTTTTTATTATTTATTGATCGCTCAGCGAGTGCATCATCATGCCCATCGGGAACCCTCGGTTGTATGTTTCATTGTGACTTTTGAAGGTTCCCTGATACCAGGAAGCCTGGTCCATTAGAGATTCAGACCATCTGAGAATGGCTATCGTTGGATGGAATCCCCCAATTCCCATTTATTCTGGGAGCTTACATGATACTACACTTATTTAACCTATACACTACCCTCAGGAGGATTTCCCCACCCCTGGGGCAGACCCACTAGGATGGCCTATAAACCTCGAAATTGGTAAAAACATGTCTTCGGTCAAGTACACACTTAAATCATATCAAACCCTAATGATCTTTAGTATGACATTTTTATCTCATCTTACGAAGTAAAGGGGAGATATTGTGAGGGCGGAAAGAGGATGTCGTCGTCGGTGTCCCAGGCCTGGAAATGATAAGGTTTTTGGTTTAGCAAATTCGAAAAAAATCCAGAATTTTTTTTTTTGTAAATATGGGGGGTGGGTATTCCACCTGGGGGTTCTACCATGGGTGCTCCAATGTTAAAATCCCTATGTTAGAGTTTTAACCCATCAGTCTATTAGGCTGTGGGGTTCTGTTGTCGGCATGTACGCCCGGTCGTCAACAATTCTTGTGACCGGTCTAGAAGCCAAACCGTTGCCTCTAGAGACTTCAAATTTGGTGCACAGAATTGATGGGTGGTCAACCACAAGCCTATCGAATTTGTGGTTTCCTTGGCAACATCACGCAACATCAGGCAAAATGTCCATCTGATGCTGTGAATGTGATAAAAGGTAAACCGTTTCAGCTAGGGACTTCAAATTTGGCATGGAGGATTGTTGGGTGGTCAACCACAAGCCTACTGAATTTGGGTACATGTCGATGATTTTTACCCCTCAGCCTATTAGGCTGTGGGGTCATGTCGTCGGCAGGTAGGTCCGGTCGGTCGTCCGGTCGTCCGTGGTCCCAACCACAGATCTTAGGACAACCATTGACCAGATTTTCACCAATTTTAAACTCACAGAAATACAATTTGGTGTCCATGAAACGTATTATTCATATCACAAGGCTGTTTGCCATCCACCCATCCTCATCCTCGGATTTTGCTTGATCACAGATGGGAAGAGACATACGATCAACAGGTACACAGGGATTCATACAGTTTTTGCTATCAGAAACTCCAATGAAAATCAGAAGACTTATTATTGTTCAGATTGTCAAATTATTTATTATAGTCCCACACTGAATTTATCATATTTAAATTTTTTACAAGTCACTGCTAAAGCCTCTTCTGCATTCAACAAAATCTTTCAGGCTTTACATGCATTTTTCATTCATTGTGTACCAATATACACTGACTAAAACTGTCTGGCTGAGGGGCTGTTGCACCTTTTTGGTGCTGCCTCATGTTCGTTTTGCTGAAGTGCACATGTACATCTGTACATAGAAAGTTTGCTGCAGTTGTCAGCTGTCATTGGATGATTATGAAACTTGGTACGCATGTTTCTTATGATTAGAGTGTGTACCTGTGCTATTGTTGAGATGAAATATTAATTTTTGTCCAAATTATGGCAAATGATGAGTTTTTGGTTTAGCAGAATTGTACATGTAGGCCTTCTACTACATGTACATAGAAAGTTTGCTGCAGTTGTCAGCTCTCATTGGATGATTATGAACCTTGGTCCACATGATTCTTATGATTGGAGGATGCAGAGCTCTGTGCTATTTATGAGGTGAAATATTAATTTGTGTCCGAATTATGAGGTTTTTATCTCGCCTTACGAAGTAAAGGGGAGATATTGTGAGAGGGGGAAAGAGGATGTCGTCGTCGGTGTCGGTGTCGGTGTCCCCTGCCTGGAAATGAATGGGTTTTTGGTTTAGCAAGTTAAAAAAAAATCTAGAAAAATTAGAAAAAATATAAAAAAAATATGGGGGGTGGATATGCCACCTGGGGGTACTACCCCTGGGGTACTCTAATGTTAAAATCCCTATGAATGAGTTTTGCTTTTAGCTGAAGTGTACATGTACATCTGTACTTGGAAAGTTTCTTGCAGTTGTCAGCTGTCATTGGATGATTATGAAACTTGGTACACATGTTTCTTATGATTAGAGGATGTACCTGTGCTATTTTTGACAAGAAATATTAATTTTTCTCCAAATTATGACAAATGAAGAGTTTTCTGTTTAGGTAAATTGTACATATACATGTCCATGGTAAGTTTGCTCCAGTTTTCAGCTGTCATTGGATGATTATGAAACTTGGTACACATGTTTCTCATGATAAGAGGATGTACCTGTGCTATTTTTGAGAAGAAATATTAATTTTTCTCAAAATTATGGCAAATGAAGAGTTTTCTGTTTAGGTAAATTGTACATGTAGACCTCTACATGTATACATATATCTACATGGTAACTTTGCTCCAGTCGTCAGCTGTCATTGGATGATTATGAAACTTGGTACACATGTTTCTTATGATTAGAGGATGTACCTGTGCTATTTTTGACAAGAAATATTAATTTTTCTCCAAATTATGGCAAATGAAGAGTATTCTGTTTAGGTAAATTGTACATGTAGAGGCACATATACATGTACATGGTAAGTTTGCTCCAGTTGTCAGCTGTCATTGGATGATTATGAAACTTGGTACACATGTTTCTTATGATAAGAGGATGTACCTGTGCTATTTTTGAGAAGAAATAGTAATTTTTCTCAAAATTATGGCAAATGAATGAGTTTTCTGTTTAGGTAAATTGTACATGTAGGCTTCTACATGATAAGTTTGCTGCAGTTGTCAGCTCTCATTGGATGATTACGAAACTTCATACACATGTTTCTTATGATTGGAGTATGTACTTGTGCTATTTTTGAGATGAAATATTAATTATTCTCCAAATTATGGGAAATGATTGAGTTTTGCATTTAGCTGAAGTGCACATGACTACCATCACTACCACCACTAACATCCTACCTTCACTACCATCCATATCACTACTACCATCCCTAACATCCTACCATCACTACCATTCCATATGGGCCCTCTGGCTGAGTGGGCTAAGGTGCTTCGCTGGTGACCGCTAGCCTCACACTGATGCACCGGCACAGGTTCAAACTCAGCCTGTCCATGTGTGGAAGATTGTCAGTTACTTGCCAACGGGCGGTGGTTCTCTCCGGGCACTCCGGCTTCCTCCACCAACCCAACTGACTGTCACCATATGAGTGAAACAACCTTGACAGGGCTTGTGTTTTGAGGCGAGTGATTGTATCCTTTAACCTTAATCACTCGCCTCAAAACACAAGCCCTGCTTGAGCATGACATTAAACCAAATCGCCCTCCCCTACCATCCATACCATCACTACCATACTGATCATCACTACCATCCCTACTATCATTACCATCCATATCATCCCTGCCATCACTACCATTCCAACCATCACTGCCAGTCATACCCTTCCAACCATCATTGCCATCCCAACCATCACTACCATCGGATCCCTACTATCGCTATCATCCATACTATCACTACCATCCCTACTATCACTTACATCCTACCATCCATGTCATCCCTGCCATCACTACCATCGGATCCCTACTATCATTACCATCCATACCATCCTACCATCACTGCTATCACTTACATCCAACCATCCATGTCATCCCTGCCATCACTACAATCCCATCACTACCATCCTACCATCCATACCATCACTACCATCCATACCAACACTACCATCACTACCATCCATACCATCACTACTATCCATACCATAACTACCATTCCTACCATCACTACCATCCATACCATCACTACCATCCATACCATCACTACCATCCATACCATCACATCCATACCATCACTACCATCCATACCATCACTACCATTCCTACCATCACTACCATCCATACCATCACTACCATCCATACCATTCCTACCATCACTACCATCCATACCATCACTACCATTCCTACCATCCATACCATCACTACCATCCATACCATTCCTACCATCCATACCATCCATACCATCACTACCATCCATACCATCACTACCATCCATACCATAACTACCATTTCTACCATCACTACCATCCATACCATCACTACCATCCATACCATCACTACCATTCCTACCATCCATACCATCACTACCATCCATACCA
>JAVTVY010005889.1:0-38637 GCA_036873755.1 Hanleya hanleyi
TACATGGTAATTTATACCCACCTATAATGCTAACTCGCAATAAACAAACATTAAATAATAATGAAATATAGTTATGGCACATGTATATGTTATATGTACTTGTGTTACATCTCTGTTATTGTATATATTTGCACCACATCCACATACACAAATGCATTGTGTCGCATTCCATCCTGAATAGCAAGACGAGTTTTTCGCACCTCTGTCCAACTACGGTAGTGCCTCATACGTCTAATCTTATTAGTCGAAACATTACACCAGTAAAGATACAACCGAGAACACATGTACTCTAGCACGTTCTTTCCCAGCCACTCCTGGCGTACAAGTGTTCTATTTTCTCATTTCACGGGTAGGTTTCTGTTTCAGAGACAATATTCCGATCCACAACGATACAACGAACGATACAACGACAATATTCCGGTCCACAACGACACAACGAACGATACAACGAACGATATAGCGACAATATTCCGGTCCACAACGACACAACGAACGATACAACGAACGATATAACGACAATATTCCGGTCCACAACGACACAACGAACGATACAACGAACGATATAACGACAATATTCCGGTCCATAACGACACATCGAACGATACAAGTTTGAATATAGGCATCAGGCTCGACAAGCATTATACAGATGCCATCCACACCGAATTGTCACATCACTGATCGAAAGGAATTACTAATATGGCTTTGTCTACACATGTTAGATGGGGACATTCAACAGTTCTCAATTCTGACAGTAAGATGTCGAGCTATCACCACCCACAAGTATAGTCTCATATAATAAATTGGACATGATAGAGAAAGCTTTAAGGTCTAACGTAGCTTTCACAATATTTCAGCTATATAGCGACGATCGAACAAAATTCTAAGTATTTCAACAAAAACCACTCAACCTCCCGGCAATCCAGAAGTAATCAACACAACACACCAAAAACATGTAGATACATTAAAACTTATGCAACAAACTGATTTCTCTCAAGGAGAGAGAGAGAAAACTAAGGTTTAACATCACGTTCAGTAATATTTTAGCCATATAGCGACGATCAAACAAAGTTCTAAGTATTCAAGTTAATAACTTAGTAATCCAACACATTAAAACCTATAACCTAAAATACAGCCTTCTTTTCCGGCTTATAAAGCTCTTCTAAAGTAGCTGCTTGATAGAAAAGAACCTCTTACAATCTTAAAATCTATACAGTCGATCAGAATGTGCTCCAGTCTGAGATGTTCGCGGCATGGAATACCCCTTGAGTCTGGTTCCTTTGCTAGTAAATGTTCGAAATTAATCGGGTTTTGGCCATTCTACATCGCCTGATCATGACTTGATCGAAACATTTCTGGCTACTCAGATGAAAATATCCTACTTTTTTTTAAACTCATAAAGTTTGTCATTATCTACAGCATCCCATAAAGATTGAAACAGCTTTCTCGCATAAGCACAGATAAATGGTCTGAAATCGATATATGAGATTCCAACAGGAGAAACCTCATTATCTAGTGCTGCCTTAGACATTTCATCAGCCTCAGTATTTCCTTTGATGCCAACGTGGCTAGGCAACCAACAAAACACAATATCAATCTGTTGATGAAATCTACGGTCTTATAATCGCAGAATGTTCAAAAGGGTCAACTTCCATTGTGACCATATGTCCGCTTTCCAGGACGCTATTTCGGCTAATGGTTCCCGGCATACAATCTTGCGACGACTACGACTTCGTTGTTCCCTGGTTCTTAGTGACGATATACGGGAACGGAACACGCACAACATGCACAAAATCTGTCGGGGAAAGTCACTTCTCATTCACTTCAAATCCTAATTAAGGCAACCGCTAGATATGTCTCTCGTATTGGATGTATGGATAGATAAAGACAATCGTTTTACGAGAATTTCCGCTTGCATGTTTCCCAAAATCGTTTCAGACCTTCGCTCATCAGTTTACTCGGTATATACATCAGAGCAATAATCAACAACAGAAGTGAAAGCATTGTGGAGGGAATAATTTCTCTCCATGGATAAATGAAAGACGTATAATGGAGTTTTACAAATATCGGCGCAGGTGCTAATCCCCAGATGAGGGCGTACACTTGAGGATTCCATGAACAGCATTTCCTGATATTCCGATGTTGGATGGTTTGCGAAGGAGTCGTAATACTAGAATGTCCTCCTTGTAAAGATGCCGTTTGCCCAGCGACACGCAGATTCTGGACGCGAGCAATTCTGAATGCAGCAAAGGCAATGAAAAATCCAAAAAGAAACGCTGGTAGAAATACTCCATAAATGGCGAAATAAATATACCATGTCGGATATATATTCCAGGAACACGTCTGAATTCCATCCTGTCGTGTGAAAAATAAAAGTGGCGAAAAAAAGTAGCAAACCAATGTAATCCAGGTACAAATTATTGCAAGAATTATACCCGTCGAAGAAAAGTTAACTTGTGCGGTCAAAGGTCTTTTGATGATTACAATACCAACCAATGAGGTGATAAATACCGAGACGCAATGACCTATTAATGCGAATAGCTGCAGT
This sequence comes from Hanleya hanleyi, assembly GCA_036873755.1. Classification (NCBI taxonomy): domain Eukaryota; kingdom Metazoa; phylum Mollusca; class Polyplacophora; order Lepidopleurida; family Hanleyidae; genus Hanleya; species Hanleya hanleyi. Next base: position 2,546 of record JAVTVY010005889.1, read on the forward strand.
CCAAGAACAGCGAAGCAGATTGGCGGATCTAGATCCGCACCTTCCCTCATCACATCGGTAGTGACCAATAAAGACGGTAATGATAGGAAATCGTTGAGTGCACCAAAGATATTTGTGTTCGTGTTGCAGCATTTTCGAACTGTATCCAGTTTAGCCCATAAGGTTCCAATGATAATCACCACATTTGCAGCAATCAGCAACACCGAGCAGGTTATTAGTAATATAGTGATGACGGTTTTCTCGGTGTCACTTAGTCTGTTCGAAGAAAGCCCTGCATCATTAGGGGCCGTTGAATTCATTGGACAAATATCTTCTCGCTACCTTAAAAGCAGGAGTTATTTTGCCAAAATCCTTTTCCCAAACTTCATTATAATATTGCTCCCTGGGACACAATAAACGGATGAGCCCCTATATTCTTACTGTACAATCTACGTGGTCTCCGCAATCAGATAGCTCGACAGAAAAAAATTCAAATGCCCTGTCGCTGGACACGAGTCCAACTAGAAACAATATTTGATAAAAAATAGTCTATTATTCAGTCGTGGTCATAATGTCATGTATATACTTCAAGGTTTACTAAACACTCTCTGATTCACAGTTGGCAGGCTGAAATATGAAGAAGCTTTGTTTGAAACAATGGCGGATGGAAGGATAATGGTATAACAAATATTTGTTTGAGATTCTGTGATATTTCATTAATTGTTCGCTAATGCTGGTGACCTGTGATTTCTGCTATGTTATACCACAATTTTAGCATATCGATTATTGTTGTATTTGCGCGTTGGACTGATACGGTAGCGCATACCATATAATAGTGTTCAGTACGTAAACCACACGATGATCAAAATCCTCCAAAAGAGAGAGAGAGAAAGAGAGAGAGAGAGAGAGAGAATTTTATCCAACACCACATTCAGGAATATTACAGCTATGTAGCAAGGAACAGCGTTAACCTATAATGGAGATCAAATGTCTAATAACAGAACAAAACGTTAAACCTTAATTCTCTCTGTCTCTCTCTTAGCAAAATTACATCATATATCAATCATTGTCAAACAATCCTTATTCAAAGCTCTTATGAGACTTTTCTGTCAATGCTTGTGGTGTCCTGTGAATGCAGCCATCGTGTTAACATTACAAACACAGCACAAATCAATCGTTGTCGAACAATCTCTTATGAGACTTTCCTGTCAATGTTTGTGGTGTCCTGTGAATGCAGCCATCGTGTTAACATTACAAACACAGCACAAATCAATCGTTGTCGAACAATCTCTTATGAGACTTTTCTGTCAATGTTTGTGGTGTCCTGTGAATGCAGCTATCGTGTTAACATCACAAACACATCACAAATCAATCGTTGTCGAACAATCTCTTATGAGACTTTCCTGTGAACGTTTGTGCTGTCCTGTGAATGCAGCCATAGTGTTAACATTACAAACACAGCACAAATCAATCGTTGTCGAACAATCTCTTATGAGACTTTTCTGTCAATGTTTGTGCTGTCCTGTGAATGCAGCCATCGTGTTAACATTACAAACACAGCACAAATCAATCGTTGTCGAACAATCTCTTATGAGACTTTCCTGTCAATGTTTGTGCTGTCCTGTGAATGCAGCCATCGTGTTAACATTACAAACACAGCACAAATCCATCGTTGCGTCGAACAATCTCTTATGAGACTTTCCTGTTAATGTTTGTGCTGTCCTGTGAATGCAGCCATTGTGTTAACATTACAAACACAGCACAAATCAATCATTGTCGAACAATCTCTTATGAGACTTTCCTGTCAATGTTTGTGCTGTCCTGTGAATGCAGCCATCGTGTTAACATTACAAACACAGCACAAATCAATCGTTGTCGAACAATCTCTTATGAGACTTTCCTGTCAATGTTTGTGGTGTCCTGTGAATGCAGCCATCGTGTTAACATTACAAACACAGCACAAATAAATCGTTGTCGAACAATCTCTTATGAGACTTTTCTGTCAATGTTTGTGGTGTCCTGTGAATGAAGCCATCGTGTTAACATTACAAACACAGCACAAATCAATCGTTGTCGAACAATCTCTTATGAGACTTTCTTGTGGTGCCCTCTGAATGAAACCACCATCTTCATATACTCCAGGGGACTGTGAACTGTGAACATTTCTAAGAAAGTCTCTTTCTATCATAACACCGTCCTCATTATACAAAAACCATATTCTGTTTTTTCTTAGATTTTTCGGTGAATGCACAGCGATGTGGTCCAGGGAATACTTATGGGAGCAGAAATCTTCTTCATTGAACTAGCGTGAAGTGGATGTTTATAGTGTCCTGTGAATGCAGCCATAGTGTTAACATTACAAACACAGCACAAATCCATCGTTGCGTCGAACAATCTCTTATGAGACTTTCCTGTCAATGTTTGTGCTGTCCTGTGAATGCAGCCATTGTGTTAACATTACAAACACAGCACAAATCAATCATTGTCGAACAATCTCTTATGAGACTTTCCTGTCAATGTTTGTGCTGTCCTGTGAATGCAGCCATCGTGTTAACATTACAAACACAGCACAAATCAATCGTTGTCGAACAATCTCTTATGAGACTTTCCTGTCAATGTTTGTGGTGTCCTGTGAATGCAGCCATCGTGTTAACATTACAAACACAGCACAAATAAATCGTTGTCGAACAATCTCTTATGAGACTTTTCTGTCAATGTTTGTGGTGTCCTGTGAATGCAGCCATCGTGTTAACATTACAAACACAGCACAAATCAATCGTTGTCGAACAATCTCTTATGAGACTTTCTTGTGGTGCCCTCTGAATGAAACCACCATCTTCATATACTCCAGGGGACTGTGAACTGTGAACATTTCTAAGAAAGTCTCTTTCTATCATAACACCGTCCTCATTATACAAAAACCATATTCTGTTTTTTCTTAGATTTCTCGGTGAATGCACAGCGATGTGGTCCAGGGAATACTTATGGGAGCAGAAATCTTCTTCATTGAACTAGCGTGAAGTGGATGTTTATAGTGTATGGGGCATATGCCTTTAAGTAGCACTATCCGGCTGATCCACTAAATGAACTGGCTCTCTAACATCCATTTCCTCTCCCCAAGAACACACAGTCTCTGTCGCCTCCAGAGAGTCTGTAAGGTCAAAGCCAGACACCACCATGACCTGTTCAACAGTTTCAGGTAACTCACCTCGTTCTCTTTCCTGCAGAACTTTGACAGCTTTGCGTGTGACTTGAACGGTCTTCCCACCTTTATGTGCAACTTCCACATCCTGTACCTTCTCACGCACTTGAACAGACTGCACCTTTTTCCTGGTCTGCACCTTGTTAACTCCCTCACTTATCTGTGCTTCAGCATTTTGCACCTTCTCACCAGATTTCTCATCTCCCTTACTTTCAGCCTATCTCTTCGTAACAGAAACACGTAGGATATTGGAGCTTTTTCCAGAGTTTTATAGTCAGCTCACCCCTTCGAGCAGTACCACTATGATAAGTCTCCATCTTCTCCACATGATATTCACACACCACAGCAGGGTCATGCCAAACCTGACATCTCTGGCAGAATACGGCTTTGCAGAGATGATGCAGATGGCCAGAAGAATGGCATCGGAAACATTCCAATGCATGACCAGCAACAACAACAGCACTTATCATTTGATATGGCAAAGCGTCTAGCTGATCCGTATCTGGCAATAAAAACACATTTCGCATATCTCCTCTACATTCGGATAATGGTGCTCTCACCTGCTCAATCCTCGACACATCACAAAAGAAATCCACATCATCCTCATCATCAACGAAATGAGTTATCCACTCGAGCTCCACTGTAACTTGACGAGCAGTGGACAGGGTCAATTCCACCGTGAACTCGTCAGTGGCCGAAACAGCACACCGTACAACTCGGCCCGTAACATTTTTAGGATAGAAGATCATGGACCTTTCATAAAGATTTGATGCCAGTCCCAACACCTACACCTGTTCCACTCCCATTTCCTGTTCAGCCAAGAAATTAACAGAAGCTTAAGTCTGTCGTATGTTGCCGACTGAATGAGAAGGATCTCTGATTGACAGCCTCACTGTTCTTGCTAAGCAGTTACGGTTAATTCCGCATGATAGACGAGATGAAATGGTATAAGAGTACAGGTGCAAAAAACACAGGTAAGTCAGCACACGTAAATCAAATGGCCAAGATGCAAATGTATGTCACAACGATGAATAATAGTGAGCACGAAGCAGGTACACGAACAAGGAGCACGTAATGTCACTGTAGTCAAAATGTCAGCAAAACTTAACAAAAACTTTTGACATTCACAGCACCGTGAATCCATGGAATACATGCACAGAATTTCACATCGAGTTGAACAATGATTTACAAAACCCCAGTATAAAAATTGAAAAGAAACTTGACAAAAGTCCACAAATATACAGAAACTGAGATGCAGCGATTCAAACATGTATAAACAGATCTTTTAGAAGGACACACAATAAGAAAGCTGTTGCAAACTCAAGGTAGACATTTAAGAAGATTGCTACATGTAAATAGGAAGGCCGCTGCCAAATGGATGTAATTTTAACAAGATCGCTGAATAACAAAACCCCTCGAGCCAAGGGGAGATTTTGAAAAAAGTCTCCATAAGAAGACTGTTGCCAGTGAAGATTGAAATTTAAGAGTACTGCTCAATTGGAAGGAACAGTTTACAAAGCTGCTTCATAAGAAGGCTGCTACTAAACTGATGCCGAGATATTAGGCTTTCCCATGCAAGATGCACAGTTTTCAGTTGGTCACAAAATTTCACTTTTTTCTATATACTGGTACAATGGCAATAATCAAGACAGTTCTTGTGCTCTCGGATGAAGCATTGATCATTTACTGGCTCCACAAATAATAATTACAGAATAAATATTTAGTTAGAATATTGGCGTCATTTTCCAGTCCTACTGAACAAACATTCCCCAGCCATTTATAGCCAACACCGATAGTTCCATTAGTGCGAGGGTCCCCATTAGAACTGTAGATCTGTTTGTTGCAGTTCGTGTTTTGAATCGCTCTGTCAGAGTTCCTTGTATTTGTGTATTTGTGAATTGGCGTTGATATTTGTTTGGATTTTTACCTCTCAGCCCATTGGGCTACGGGGTATTGTAATCAGCATGTACGTCTGGTCGTACAGTCATCTGTAAATATTTCTTGTGTGATCCATATCTCGGTTACTATGAAACTTACATGGAAGATGGACAGTACCTTGCCGATGTGCACTGTCAGGCTTTTTATGCATTTCAATGATTCATTCATTTCATTTCATTTATTCACCAAGATAAATTAATTGTACAATGTATAGCTGTAAAAATGCAGTTGGCGGGAATAAAACCCCAGAGGGCTTGTTCTATCCCTGTAGAAACAGTTCGATTATACATAAGAATATAAGTTAAAGCTGGTGAATGTTGATATGAATGTAAGCGGTGTGAACAGTATATAAATAAAAGCAAACACGTATCCTCGGACAATCAGCAAACTATGTTTGGTTAATGTATTGATATTGATCTATATGAATAATACTAGAGCAGCACACTAGGGGGATAAATATTGTTGATATAGTGCGATTTTGATGATGATTTAAACATGGAAATGGATGAAAATGTTTTTAAATCAGGGGGTAACTTGTTCCATATTCGAGGTCCTTTGACCCTCGTAGAATGAAATGATAGGTCAGATGAATAAAACGGTCTATATAGATTTGTATTGGATTGGCGTGTTACATACGAGTGAACGTCAGAGATTTTTGTGAAGAAGTTCCGAAATGATAAAGGCAAAAGTGTGGTAAAGAAAATGAACTTATGAATAAGCAGCAGAGTGAGATGGTCATTTAGTTCAGTGATCGGCAAAATATTCAATTCAACGAAAAGTGGGTCAGTGTGCGCAAGTCTATCGGTTGAAGCTATTATGCGAATGATTCTTTTTTGGAGTAATTTCAGTGGCTGAAGATGAGTTGGATACGTATTTCCTCAGACAATGTTGCAGTAGGATAAGTACGGATAGATCAGTGAGTAATACAAAATGTACAAAGATTTTTTATTTAGGCAGGACTTGATATGATTGATTACACCAATATTTCTCGAAAGTTTCTTACGTATTTCATCGATGTGTGTTACCCAATTTAGCCTATCATTGAAATGAACACCTAAAAATTTGAAGTTGAAGACGTGTTCAATTTCATTTCCACATATTGATATTTTGGGTACGTCAGCATAATTGCATCTTTTTGAAGGTTTGAAGAACATAAATTTCGTCTTTTTAATATTCAGGGATAGTTTATTACAGGAGAACCAGTTGTTTAGCTTGTCCAACTCAGTTGTCATGTTGTCGGCTAGCAGTTTTGGATCATTATTGGACAAAGTAACACTTGTGTCGTCAGCAAAGAGGATAATATTAAGTAGTCGTGAAACACTGTTAATGTCATTTATATACAGTAGGAAAAGTATAGGACCAAGAATTGAGCCTTGAGGTACTCCACAAGTAATACGTCTGAATGATGATAATGTGTTATTGTATGAAACGCACTGAGATCGTGATGTTAAATAACTTCGGAACCAGTCGTTGCAAATACCTCGCAAACCGTAGTAATCCAATTTAGTCAATAAAATATCGTGGTTCACAGTATCAAACGCTTTTGAAAGGTCGAGAAAAGTGGTAATGCTATACTTTTTAGATTCTCTTGCAGATACCAAGTATTCGTACAATGATAGGACAGCTAGGGAAGTCGAATGATTAGCTCTAAAACCAAACTGGTTGGAGCACAGAATATTATTGTCTTCCAAAAAATCTAGCATTCTTATAACTACTAATTTCTCAAGGATCTTACTAAAGCAGGGTAGTACTGATATGGGTCGATAATTATTTACAAGATTTGTCTCTCCAGCTTTGTAAATAAGAGTTGCCCTTTTTTTGTCAATCCGGTAACAATTTCCGGTCTGGTCCATATCTCAGATACTATTTGATGGATATTCCGAACCTTACATGGAAGATATTCAGTGTAACCTTGTCGATGTGCATTGTCAGGCTATTTCTGCCTTTTGATGATTTCCCACAGAGTTATGGCCCTTTATTCTGTATGGCAACAATTTCTTGTCCAATCCATATCCCTGTTACAATTTGATGAACAACTCCAAAACTTATGTGAAGAAGTTTATTACTTTGTGGATGTGCAGTCAGGCATTTTACAGGTTTTGATTTTTTTATTTTTTTTTTTTTTTTTTTATAATTGATACTTTATTCAACTTTTTGGGCAAGCATATACAATTCATAATCTAAATGGAAATCATCGGAATACAATATTACATTCACCATATTATATAATATACGTGTACATAACATACTATTCAAGCCCGTAGGCTGGTTTGGCAACGGGGGGGTTCGGTAGAGAATATTGCGGAACTCCTAATGCGAGCGCCGCAGGCGCGAAGCCCGGCTAGGGGGGTCCGGGGGCATGCCCCCCCGGATTTGTTTTGAAAATTTAGATGCCATATGGCGCATTCTGGCGCATTTTGACAGCATATTTTCGACATCCGCCAACTGCATTTTTTCCGACTGATAAATTCAGTATATGACTATAATCGACTCGTTGTGTGAATGATAATCTTGTCGACTGGGAGATGGTTAATATTCAACCATGGGAAACCCCCTTTGATCAAGATTATTATCATTAACTCCTCACTCCGGTGTGGTGGCTAAGAGTGGGGATAAGTGTCCCGTTTCCTATCTTTTTATTGAGTGAAGAGTGTCCTACCTCTGGAGATATCTGGAGATATCTGGAGAAGAGTGTCCTTGCACTCTTAATATGGGATATTGTTAGCCTCCACACCGGCCTGCCGATATATTTGTGCCATTTCAGTTCACACTTGTTACGATCTGGTAAAGAGATGGATAAATCACGCCAGCAATTCCTCCGATTGAGCCATCCTATTATCAAGGAACTGGTCCATGTTTATAACTGTATATTTCGCCGCTATCTGTCATAAAGAAAATATGTCAACCAGCAAAGACTTGATCACGTTAAGAATAACAATGTACAGCGCCGGCGGAAGCTCCCAAAAAGTGGGGGGGGGGGGGCTCGACTTTCATAGCACTTCAGGCGAGGGTCCAGGGGCCGCCTAGGCCCCGGAAGCTCCGCGCTCCTAGATGGCTGTCTACGCATTCTGGCCGATTTCCGGCATACAAAACGACGTATCATCACTATATAATCAACTGCATTTTGAAATTGTTTTTGTGATTTTTTCTCGTCATTTAGAAGAAAATTCGAACTATACGCAGTGATCTCGAAGAAAGTAACATTTCAGCAGAGGGTTGGAGAGCGCTGACGTGTTTGAAGAGAAATATGTGAACACAAAAAAAGAAATAATATGAACGCAATTTTGATTTCTAAATTTGATAAGCAGATAATCGTCCAATAAAGCGAATGCAATTTCTATGTAAATTAACATCTAAAACAGTTATTGGTCATTGTGAACGGAACAGAAGAATGAGTAAATCAGAGCATTTAACCCAAACAGCAACGTGACCCTCCAGTGCAAAGTCACCGCTCCGTGAAAACCTGGCCCACAGGGCGGCGCGAAGCGCCGCGGGGGAAAAAACCGGCCTGTTTATCTGGTCACATTAGGACCAAAATCATGAAAAAGTCACCCAGCTTTTGTTGAAACTGGGGGCGGGGTGGGGGGGGGGGCTGAGCCCCCACCCTCTCCTACTGAATGTGTAGCAATGCCAGGGAGGTCAATCGCTCCTGGCCCATGGATGCCCGCATGAAGGTCCTTCCGTGCACTCTGAATTTTTTTTTCCCCGGCAGCGGAACTCGGTCTGCTCTGCGAGGGGGTGCGCACCCCCCGAACCCCCCCAGCCTACGGGCCTGCTATTATATAGAAGTGGTCCATATCATATCAGTATATTTACCTAATGTGTGCACGGTCTGGGAGCCTCTAATCTGGCTATATATTTTACGAGTCAAAATTTCTGTGACAATAGCATCAGCGTCGAAATAGGAGGTGCAAAGTTGACCAATATTGGTCAAATTGAGTATGTTCACCATTTTTGTAATGTATATATTTTTGAATTTCATAAATAGCTTTGGTTTCGTTTTGTTCTTATGCAGGGGATTTTCTTTACTACGTACTTTCGTTTTGTATATCGAAAATTTAATGATGGTTATAAAATAATTCAAAGGCCTATTTCTCATTTCTGGTAAGATTACATTTTCCGGTGAAAATTTAATATTAATACCTACTGAGGTTAACCATAATTCAATTTGCCTCCAGAGTAAATTTATTTCGTCACAGTACCACAAAAGATGAACAATAGTCTCCGGGGTCCTATTACAAAATGTGCACAGACTACTAACATTATTATCCATTTTATGTGCAAGTATGTTGGTTGTCAGTATTCTATTAATAACACGGTATTGAAACCATTTGTATTTCGCTTCCTTGTATTTCGATACCTGAATATAAAACAGTTTCCAATCCGACTCATTGTATGATTTCTGAAGAATTTCTTCCCATTTTAAATGAGCCTTTGCTTTTTTGAATTTTGGGTTAAGTAATGTTTTATAAAATATCTGACAGCCTTTTCTATTCGCTAACAGGCGAGATACAGCTGGTGGGATTAAAGGTCCTACCGGATGTTTTCTCAGTGTTTTGAATCCCATCAAATTTCCTGCTGCTTTAACTGATTTTGTAACCGACATATATTCTAAGTAATTTGTTTTACAATTAAATCTTGATTCGAATGTTTGAAATGAAAGGAATTCTCCCATATCATCCAGAAGGTCATTGACGAAGCGGACCCCTTTATTATTCCACCTAGCAAGGCAAAATGGACGGTTATTGATGGTGAACTTGTTGTTGTACCATAACTTTTCACTGCTAAATTCTGTACATGATTTGTATCCTAATTGTTTTTGAAAATCCACCCACGCTGAAAATACATCCCGCCAAAAATTGTTATCTAAAAATGGTATAACTGCTTCGCTGAGAAACACAGGGCCTACTTGTACTGGATCTATGTCCCGGGGAATATACAATTTTAATATTGTACCCCACTTCGGATTTGAATGGAGTCTTTTCATCCATGATATCTTTTGTGCCTGAATTACATATTTTATGACCGGAATGTCTAATCCCCCTTCTTTAAATGTTTTAGATGCAGTTTCCCTAGAAATATCAGGTTTTGAGTTCCATATAAATTCATAACAATACTTTTGGAGAATTTCGATGATTGGATCAGGCGGGTTTGGAGGGCCGAAAATAAGTGGTTTAATTTTGGTATTAGTAAACTTTTAAGAATAACTATTCTGCCTAGGGGTGCGAGTCCACGCTTCGCCCATTTACAGGTTTTGATGATTTCCAACAGATTTATGGCCCTTTATCCTGTCCGGCAACAATTTCTTGTCTGATCCATATCTCTGTTACAATTTGATGAACAACTCCGAAACTGATGTGGAAGAAGCTTTTTACCTTGCGGATGTGCAGTCAGGCATTTGACACGTTTTGATGATATCAGACAGATTTATGGCCCTTTATCCTGTCCGGCAACAATTTCTTGTCCAGTCCATACCTTGGTTACTAGATGGACAACCTTACATGGTCGAAACTTACATGAAAGATGATTAGTACCTTGGTGATGTCAACTGTCTGTTTTTTACGCTTTTCGATTTCTCACAGAGTTATGGCCCTTTATCCCACCCCACTACAATATCTTGTCCAGTCCATATCTGGGTTACTATTTGACGGAGAACTTTGAACTAACATGGCAGATGCGGAGTACCTTGCCAATATGAAGTGTCCATCTTTTACGCTTTTCAATGATTTCCCCTAGAGTTATGGCCCTTCATCCAGCCCCACAATTTCTTGTCCAGTCCATATCTCGGTTACTATTTGATGGATATGCAACTTTGAAACTGACATGGAAGATGCTTAGTATATTGCTGATGCGAACTGTCTGGTTATTACACTTTTCGATGATTTCCCACAGAGTTATGGCCCTTTATCTCACCCCACAACAATTTCACTCCAGATTACTATTCAATGGACAACATTCAAACTCATATGGAACATGCTTAGTATATTGCAGATGTGCATGGTACAGTTCAATACCTCGTTCTAATCATTGTGTCACATTTGTTGCGCTTTTATATGTCCATCCATATGTATTGCATTCTGGTAGGGATAAGCACTTCTAGAACAACTAATATTTCTAGAACAACTTATTTGTTTCATGCTTCCAAACGGAGTTATTTTCCTTCTTCCTCAACCCTTACATAAATAAATACTTGCCCGGGCCGTAAGCCTTTGCTATATCTCGGAACAATTGGAACTTCTTTGGTACATACTAGAACTGATGCAAAGGCAGATTCTCAATATTTGAATGCAATTATCTTTCTTTCAAGTGTTGAAACTTGTGAATAATGTATGTGGAATCCTGTGGATTTACTGTGTTAAAAATGTTAAAAGTTTTTGTTCAGTTTTGCCAACATTTCAACTTGTGACATTCAGTGCCACTATGTGCTTCTTCATTTACCGGATTCGTGCTCATAATATTTTATCATCAAAAATAGACGTTCTTTTGCATCTTGGTCATTCGATTTACAGTACGTGTGCGGACATGTTTTTCCTGTACTCTTTCACCATTTTGTGTGACCCATCATGCTGATGAACCCCGATTAGGTCAGAAATTGGTTCAAAAGTAGGTCACATTGACCTTGACCCAATTAGGTCAGGTCACACTGACCTAATTAAGTGCATTTCCATGGTCTTCGGAGGCTGTCAATCTAGATCCTTCTCATTCAGCGGGCCATATATGACAGACTTATTTAATTTGTTGGCTAAGCAGGAAATCGGCGTGGAAGATGTGGAGGCATTGGGGCAAACACCGAATTACCGTGAATGGTTCACTATTCTACAACTGCTATGGACCGTGTTATACAGTCTGATGCTTTGGCCATTGACGAGTTTACGGTGGAATTGTCCCCGTTCTCTGCTCATCCAGCTACAATGGAGCTCCAGTGGATAACTCATTTTGTTGAGGATTAAGATCTTGTAGACTTTTTTTATTGATTTTGTAAAAAGTGTTGGGGATCGAGCGGGTGAGAGTTTGTTCAAAGGAGATATGCGAAGTGTGTTTTTGGTGGCAGATACGAATGCTCTGCTGTATCGGACAATTTATCGACAAGTGCAAAGTGGTGATATTTGTTTCCTGTCGGGCATTGCATGGTCTCCGGTGCCATTCTTTCGACCATCCGCATCATCTTTGCAAAGCCATATTCTGTCCGAGATGTCAGGTTTGGCATGACCCTGTTGTGATGCATGACAGTCATGTGGAGCAGATCGAAACTGATCATGGCGATACTTGCACAGAGAGATGAGCTGACCGTAACTGTGGAAAAAAAGTTCAAATATCCTATGCTTCTGTTATGGAGAGATTGGTTGGTAGTAAGGGAGGTGAGAAATGTGGAAGTATGGAAGGTGAAAAGGAGCAGACTGTTGAAGTGTAGAAAAGTAAGGGAGATGAGAAGGCACAGACTTCAAGTGCGCGAAGCTATCAGAGTTGTGCAAGAAAGTGGATGAGGCGAGTTACATGAACCTGTTGAACAGGTCACGGTGGCATCTGGCTTGAACGCTGCAGACCCTCCGGAGGTGATAGAGATTGGGTGTTCTTAGGGAGAGGAAATGCATGTTCGAGACTCAGTCCATTTAGTGGATCGGCCCAAGTCCTACTCAAAGAAATATGGCTCTACACTATAAACATCCTGTGTGTACTCCTCGTCACACTAGTTCAAAGATCTCTCCTCGTGATAATTGGCTTCGAATGTTAACACCATGTCACTGTGAATTCACGGAGAAATCTGAGAAAAAGCAGACTGGTTTTGTATACTGTTGGTGTTATGGTAGAAAGAGACTTTTTTTTAGAGGTGTTTCTGAAGTGCCCCATAATCTAGGACTTTGAGGCGAAGTATATGTACTCAAGAGGGCACCGCAAGAAATTCCCATAAGAGATTGTTTGACAACCATCGACTCGATATATTTATAATATTAAAAACATGGTGGCTGCATTCAGAGGACACCACAAGCATTGACAGGAAAGTCTCATAAGAGCCTTAAGGATTGTTTACAATGATTGATTTGTGATGTAATTTTGTCGTCGGATATTTGATGCAGCCATGTTCTCTAGCAATGCTGAGGTGTCGCCTGATGATAGTGCCCCCAGGTCATGTTTTTGACATATCCCCCCCCGAGTCGTGCCATTGAAATGTCCCCCGTTTATATTGTCCCCCTGGTCATGCCGTTGAAATCTCCAATAAAAACAAGAGCCGTTTCATTACCACAGTGTGTAGGTTCACATTTATTGGTAAAATAGTACTGCTAAATACAGTACAACGTTCACCTAACAATACAATATGGCGGTAAATAAAATATCTTCATATTATTAACATCACGAGGACAGCACCAGCCGATCAACACAGTAACAATATAGAACATGGTAACCATCATGGCGACCAGTGTATAATGGTTGCCATGGCCACCTGGTGACCATAGCAACCAATTATAACCTGGTAACCATGGCAACAAATAGATATCCTTGTGACCATATACATGTAGCTACTATAATATAACACACTGGGATCATGTTGAAAAGTATCAGACATTATGGAAATAATATGCAACAAGATTCCTGCATACTGATACCATCTTCTCTGTATATAAGTACTGGAAATTTGATTTGTTTCAATGATCAAAACCAGCGAAGAATGTACATTATTTTATCTTCCTTTTCCGTTTACACTTGGTAGACTTTCCTGCTGCAATAGCAGCAACAAAAAATGCATGAATATTTATGTACAAACAGGTATGAAATGATGTACAGGTTTCTGTGTTTAATAAAGAAGAAAAATAAAATTGAGCTAAGAATATGCTGCTTATAATGCCATTCATGTGGTTGCCTTGTCCACTGATAAAAGACCTTAACATGCATGGTTACGACAGAAAACTGATCTTTCAAGGAGTCTTCAACGCATCTTGTCAAAGGAGAAGTGGTGCTTACATTGCAAAGCAGGTTATGCCCCCCACTACAGCTGTATGCAATATTTTGTCCCCTAACTTCAGCATCATAATGTAGGGCAAGTGTAAACAAATGGGTCACCAGGACTATTTTCAGACAGAATAATGTCACGGCATCTTCATTATACCAAACAAAGGACCTTGTATCTTTAGATGGGAAAATGTCCCCAGGTCAGGTGCAATACAGAAGTACCAAAATAAAATACTTCCACTACAAGAAATTGTCCAATTGGCATAGAGTACAATATTATATTGTATACTCAGAACAAATTCAAGGCACAGAGTACATGTATCATCATTCTCGAGTAACAGGGACGTAAAGTTGTGCATTGTTTCACGGCCCTGTTATTCGACAATGATGAGACTCCGTGCCTTAAAACTTTTCTGGGTATACAATATTGTACTTCATGCCAACTGAACAATTTCTTTCATATGTAACATAATATTTTTGGCACCCATCTAAACATACGTGGTCCTTTCAACATTCCCGCTTCGAACCTGCCTCGATATATATCTGACCCACTTCTAAGAAGTTGAAAGAACTTATGAATAGACACGAGATGTCACTGCCCTCAAATTCATTTGAATTTCGCAATGTGTCCTAGAAGAGCATTATTGATTGGCTGACCTATACATTGTGCCAGCACAACAACCATATTAGGAGAAATGACGTAGCTACTTGAGGATGATGTCCCTCTACACACATTCCGTTTTTAGGTTCTGAGAAGATTTGTCTCTCGTTCGTAGGTGAAATTTACACCTCGGAGTTTGATCACTGAATGGGGCCAGATACATCAAGGCAGGTACAAAGAATAGGAAGGTATGAAGATTTGCTAAGATGGCTTCCTCTCAATAAGTCAGTGTTCCTTCTGTGTTCATGACGAACTCCTGAAATCTGGAGGACACTTTTCATCTGGTTACAAACATGTTGACATAAATTGTCTCGTCTCCTTTCTTTTTTTATATACATGTATCCTATTTTTTTTTTTTTTTTTAAATTACGACATATTTATCTGCAGGAATACGTAAAAAAAGAAGGTAGCAGTTCTTCAATAACATTTTGATAGGCTGAGCACGCGTGAAAAGATAGAATGTGTTGTGTATACATCGAATATAACCCTATCTCAACTGTTCTGTGATCTCTTAAAATAAATAACATTTGATATGGTCAGATAAAAATAGTACCTATGATGTATATATGATTCAATAATCCTCACCGTTTAGTGACATAATGAATAAGGATAAACAGTTTGAAATGGGGGAGAGCGGATCTTAACATAAATCATACATTTGAGAGAACAATATTCAAAATATGACAACATGCATGTGTATATGAACTATCTTGTTTTAAACATATTCCAAAGAAGCTACATGTACAGCAAAATGGACTCATTTGTACAATGTACAAGGTGCATTCATAAAATTACTTGTAAATTGAACACAATACCACGTGCTGTAAATATATGGTACAATTTAGACATGTATAGTATGTATAAATTCAAATGCATTCACGATTCAAAGTCTCTATATAATTTCGATATAATTTCTTTTGACACTTGAACATTAAAAATTATTTTAAGTGATATTCACAACCAGTTATATGCTCCTCCACATGTAACATGTGCAACGTACCCCAGTGATGATTAATTAATCGATCATTAAATTATTTATATCAATTACACTATACAACAATTTAATTGCAATTGGTTAGAACAAAATTACATCAAACCAGACTGAACGAGAATGACAAGTGATCGAATATTTAACTATTTTTATCCCCCCCCCCTCCCCCGCCCTTCCCCAACTCCGAACTTGACAGTTACAGCCCATTGTCAGTGGAGAGACCTGGGATAAATACCTGCTTTCAAGAATGCTTAGAACATAAAAACTTTTGCCCAGTATACAAAACCTCATGTCCAGGCCATGATACCCATGCTTTCATAATGGAAAAATCGTGAAAATACAATAGGTATGAAATGCGTAGAAATATTTTAATGTATCATTTTGTGAATTCAGGGAATCCGTTGCATGATGACCTGAGGTAAAGAGGCTTAGAATATGTAGTTTGAATCGACTTAACTGGCTCAAACTGGTTAACTAAACTGGCTCAAACTGGTTAACACAACTGGCTCAAATTGGTTAGTCAATGGACTGACACACATATATGTGATCTCGAAAGTAGTATACGGAGTTGCACATTGAAACTTTGAACAATTCTGTCAGTCTTAGTAGGGCTCATCAGTTTACATGTTTTAGGAAAATAGACTCCAAGAATAGTTCTTTAGTAATGTGCCACCCTGTAGAAGTGGTTAGCCTCTACCAGAGTGACAGAATGTTCTCCAACCTCTTGAGTTCATAGATGATATAAAGCTGCAGGTTAAATGGAGGAACAGTCTGTTAATATGCTGTATTCAAGACCTGAGAAAGAGATTTAGTACAAATATTTTGATCAATGTCTACTTTTGCATGAAGACAAATGTGCACACTCGATCAGCGAGACTACAAATTGATTTTGTAAAAATGTAATTTTCAACTTTCCCAAGAGTGATGTCCCTTGATGTTACAGGGGAGCTAACTCTCTGAAAACAAAGGTAATTGATAAATTATCTCCCTTATTTCATGACTTGTAAGAGTTTACTTTGACACATGGATTGTCTGAAAGTTACTGCCATCAACCTGCGAGAAGACAAATACTGACCACATACATGATATCTATGTAGATCTAGAGAATGTAGTCTTGGAATATTCCAACTCTGATTGAGCAAATCCCAACAATTCCATACCGTAATCCCTCTAATATTAAACTCTTCAGAACAGGGAGTTAACAAAATGGTTCAACATAATCCACTAGGTCTTCGTTATTTCAATGGTTTTTGATGGTGACCAAATTTTTATTAGAACCACTGATCGCATTCAGTATGCAGAGTTTTCCATCGACCCCGAGCAGTGAGCTTCCATTGTGGACTCCTTGTGAAGTATGTGTTTGCCTGTCTCAGTGACTAGTCTTGCAGCGTCACAAGGTGGGGGAAAATCGTTCTTCCCATACTTGGATCAGAACTTGTGTATAACCAGGCCAGTAAACTATGTACATGTATTTTAGTAATGTTGACAAACCGATTCTGTAAACAATAACAAAATGTGACTTTTCAGTAACAAACTGAAATTTGCTACTAAAAACATGAACAAAGAATTATGCGAGTTACCTCCCTTGGTTGATTTTTACCATATGTTTTCGACCACCATTACACTCTCAGATGAAGGATTTTGACCGCCTCCATTTGTCCAAAATTGGTCCAAACAATGGAAAAGCTAGTCTTCTTTTTGAAAAGAAATTCACATCGAGATGAACATTTGCCATGTCCTGAAGTGTCTCTATTTCCTACAACATTAATTTTATCAGAAGCCTCAGTTAGCATGGAACGACAACAAACTTTTTGAGTCTAAAATATGTGAAGATGGGTACACTGGTACTTTGTCTCAAAAGACTTGTGTGAATGGAATGTTTTCCTTCCTTGAATCAAAATACAAATACAACACATTGTTTAAGCCAACAGAAAATACCAAAGTATTCTCGATATGTTTCATGTTAAAAACAACTAGGGCAATTAATACATGTACATGAAAAGTTTAATAAATGTGCAACTCGACTGAAACTTTGACTACGAAGTTTGCATGAAACACATACCATATTTTTATGGCACAGCCTTCATAAAAAATCTTCACTTAACTATATTCTTCTCTCACACTACTGAATAAATATGATGAGCAACACATATTATTATCTATCGAAATAAATACTACATATGGTGTATACATTTCCTGCTTGAATACGAAAGCAAGGTCTTGGATTCATATATCGTGTATATTTATAGTACGTACATGGGAAGTCTGTCATACCCCTGTTGTGGTCCCAGTCCTGTATTTCTCTATTAATTATCAGCCCCTTTTAGTTACAACCCATTCAGAACTAGTACAATGGGAGGCTTGCACAATCAGACAAGACCAGAATATACAATGTAAACTGCAAGTTGATTAACTGGACCAATTTCCATACAAAGTTATGGCCCTTCATTTCTACATGTAGGTTGTAGCTTTACCATACATGTATGTCAAACCTATATTCCACGGCAATGTTCTGAATTTTCAAGATTACCAGAAGTGTTTTACTTGAATTAAGCAGCACAAATTCGCCACAGAATATTCAAAGTATGTTGCAAAAAACTAAGTCCGGTCCAGCCATATGTGGTATAAATTTGGACAATGCAGATGAAATATCATACTAAATAGTATCTGACCTGGATAAAATAGGTCAAGGTCAGTCATATTCTGTACACCTCTGGACCATCAGCAGATGTATACATATTATCAATTTGGAAAGCCTATAGCTGTATTTCCACATGTTATATCATAATATTTAGCATACATGTATGACCTTGAAAAAAAAGGGCAAGGTCAGTCAACTTGGATAGACTTTTAGTAAATGACTAGTTGCAAATGTAATATGAATTTGGAGACCCTAAATTTAATCCTTCAAACATGTCAAAACAAATTGCAGATACTAGAATTTGACCTTGATAAATTAGGTCAAGGTTGGTCATTTTCAATAGGCTTCTGACCCTTCAACAGATGCATATGTGGTGGGAATTTACAATGCCTGGCTATAATCCATTTTGAGATATTGCATGGCTCTCACTGACCCATAGCCAAAAAATAGGGGTGAATGAAAATGATTTAATGTCGCTTTCAACTATATCCAAAAAATAGGGCAAAATATAGGGACATAATGGCCAAAATATGGCAAATATAGGGATATAATGACCAAAATATAGGGCAAAATCCAGAAAACAGGGCATTTCAGTCACCAACAGGGATAATTACTTGTTAATTACAATCTCATAGGATCAGTGTTTTTATCCAAAAACAACCTGTACTCATGACTGGGACAAGGTAGTAAAGAAGAAACGCAGTACAATTTAGTTTGGACACTTCTGACTCGGTCGCGTTGTTATTTTGGAGGATTTAAACATTAAATTCGTATCACAATAAATACAAGGTCAGAGCTGCGCGAAAAAGCACGAATAATCCTGAAAATATAGGGATAATAGGGCAAAATCGGTCAAATTTGAGAAAATGTAGGGAAAAATAGGGGAGAGCAGAAAATATAGAGAAAAATAGGGCCAGTGGGAGCCCTGATATCGTGTCCACAAGACAGACAGACGAACGGACAGACATGCCGACAACGACAATACCCTTTGGGCAAAATTTGCCTGAGAGGTAATAAAAAGTGTCATCCAGCACCGATATAATTGACAAGACAAGATTAATCCTGCAGGGAGTTTGTAACTGGGCCGCAACCAACAAACACGACACGACAATCACGGAATCTTATTGTGTAGTTGGTATTGTGCAAGTCTCCCATTGTCTAGTCTCAGAGAGGGCAGCATTGGAGTTGTGCAAAATGTGTAAGGAATGAAGAATGATACGAAGATGAATAATGGCACAGACCCACAACAGTGCAATCAGCTGGTCCCTGATATTAGTGCTGAAAAAACCTTTAAAAGTACTCGAAATATCCTTGGTTTGTTAGTTCAGATTACAATTCTCACATGGCCTTGAAATTTATACTCACACGTTCCACTCTTTAACTCCTTCTGTACCAAAAAATTTGACTGTTTTAAATAGGTACAGGTTTCATACACTTTCATTCGATGAAAATTGCAGGTTTCCAGGAGTTTTTCAAGCTGATATAGGTCACATTCCAGGAGTTTTTCAAGCTGATATAAGTCGCATTCCAGGAGTTTTTCAAGCTGATATTGGTCATTTTTTGAGTTTCCAGGAGGTGTATGAACACTGTAGATATCGACAGTACCATGAACAGTAATGCACAGAAGAGCTACTGGTCAAGTGTTACGGTTTGAAAGACGATAATCTGAGCTTTCCAACAATATGTGCTACCATATCATAAAAATGATTGCTATGGCCTTATGCCAGTCATTGAAATTTTTCTGTCGGTATGGAATAGAGAGGGATAATGAATTTCTTCCATCAATAAACAACACAATAAACTTGGTTAAAAGTGCCTTCATCAAACATTACATGGAGAGATGGAGATAATATATTCGTCTCCTAAAGGGTAATAAAACTATCTTCAAGTTCGAAAATGTACATTGAGCTACACAATTCAAATATGAAATTTTTTTTTAAAACTTTCACAACTACAATTGTGTATTGTAAACTATTGATCAGCTTTCCTGCATGTACTCTTGTGAAATCAATAGATTTAATGAGGATGGGAATACGTTCAATTAACTTAGTAATGGTCGGTAAAATGCAATGATGAATGCTGGATAAAATAATTCTCCCCTTACAGAAAATTTCATTTTTCTATAAGAAATATATTTTTTACTCCGGCATAGAAAATGTATGATATATTAGATAGTGGAATGATGACAGGAACAACTACTACTATACAGAATGACGTTACAAAATCGTGGGTCCTATGTCCTTCTGACCGGGTCTGGCCTTGAGGAAGTAGGTCAGCATTTCGCCCTTGCCTTTGACCTTGATCATACCGCGACATTCCAGGGTGTATCCGTGCACGGATAGCAGGTTATAGACTTCCTGAGTGACCTATGGAGTACAAAAATAAAAATAAATGTTTTTAATAATAAAAGAAAAATTTAATACAAAAGCTTCAATTTGTATATTAATATTGCATAATATTTTGAGGGTATGGAAACTACAATACTATTATATTATGGTTATATTATCAACAAACATGTTGAATTAGCAAGCAAGTGTGGAATTTAATATGCAAAACAAGAAGAGGGGTGCTTTGCAATAACTGGTCCAGGAGTTATATCCCCTGATGTGACAAGGGAGGTAATTCATCTTCATAAAGAAAATGGCAGCTCATCAATAATTATCTCCCTTTATTGTGTGAACAGACAAGTTCTCCGTTAAACGACTGCAGGAGTTTTCTTTGAAGCTACACTGGTTACATCCCACTGTTTCCTAATAAAGAGATAGGTGGCGCCACCATTTTGTTTGCAAATGCAGCTGGAATTTTGACTAGATTTGCTGGCTTTAGCCAATGTCATTTTACATTCCAACTGTGTGTAAACACATTGAAACTTGAATTTAAAGTGTTGAACCTTGATAATGCTGGTTTATCAAGGTTCAAACACTTTAAATTTAAGTATTGAGACCATCGATAATGTCGGTATTTAGAGGTTGGTCAGCTTTAGTCAGGTGTCAGTAGTCACAAGTTTAAAGGTAATTTGATCAACGATGCTGAATCTGTCTCTAGAAGGGACCAGTTCTACAATGACCAAGATGTGGTCCGTTACAAATTTTAAGTTTAATTAAAATGGACGTAAATTCAAAATTTCTGGCCATTATCCGCTGTTTGCATTGATATTATAGTTAATAGCTCAGTCTATCGATGATGTGAATATAATAATATAATCTTCTGGTCAGAAAATCCTCAGTACTGACAAATTTTCTCCTTGGAAAATTAAGTTTCTGCTCGTTTTAGAAGGACATATCCGGATTAGAGGAGGGTAACACTCAAGTTATCCCAGCAGCACTTTTCTGAATATACAAATTAACAGGTCAAGATACAGGTCATTCACTTGATGAAAAGACAGGCATATATTCTGAAATATCACTAACAGTTTAATAAAGGAGCCTTCATATCCACGAAAGTTCATGTTTAAAAGATTCTGCTCTTTTTGAAATTAGACAAGATGACCACTTATGGGGAAGCAATAATGACCATCCATATCCATATTCATACAGAAGTTGATTTCATACTTTGATCTAGCCTTGACCACCTAAAATATTCAAAATTTGAGATGTAAATTTCATCTACGAACCAATCACACCGAGTGTATTTTGGGTGAGGTCTTCTCAAAACATAGCTATGTCATTCCTCGTAATATGGTGGTATGTGTGGCACCGCCCAGTATAAAGGGCAGTCACTCAAATATTAACCCACCAGCACAAATTTGAATGGATTCAAGGTCAGTGGCATCGTGTGTCTATTTCTGAATTGCTTTGAAGAAAACACGGCATGCATGAAGTCTTTAATATTGATTTTCATCAAAGCATGTATCTGCATACGAGAGAGATGGTTAATGGATCCAGTATCGTTTGCAGAAGAATTATTTAGCTGTGACATCCTAAGCCCACTTCGCTGCATTTAGAATCGGACGCTGCTGGTTGGCTGAGAGCCATGTGCACAAAAGCTATATGCCACTGGGCGAATGAGTGAATAGGATTTAACGTCGCTTTCAACATTATTTCAGTCATATCGCGACAAACCAACCACGCCAATAAAGCACCACCCAGCCAAGTTGCGTTCCTGCCACTTCAAAGAAGAAATCTTTGAAGCAACATGGAACCAGACACCCTCCGTCCACCCTATAAAACACTGAGGACAGCACACTGTTTTAACCACAATGCAATCAGAGGGTACATATCGGACAGTAGGATGTATACAATCTGATACCACGAGAATGATAAATCAAGGCTAGTTTGAAGTGTGAATAGAGAAATCGACTGGTGTATGAAGATGCAATGCTGACACTGTCAACAATTGTACATATAATACCTGTATGTGATCCTGAACACCTGTACTATCCATGCGACTGGCCACATTCACCGAGTTTCCCCAGATGTCATAATGAGGCTTCTTGGCTCCGATCACACCTGCCACCGCCGGTCCCACGTTCATACCTGTAATGAAGATTTATAGTGCATCATTAATTTTCATTTACACAATTACATAAACAAGAATAATTCCTCATCAGATTTTCACCTGGTCTGATTGTTTGAATACGGTAAATTAATAACGCAGTACGACGCTCCTTATAATTTATAAAGAATTGTAAATTCTGTGCTAGAAAATTGACAAGTTTTGATCTTTCAGTCAGCAACGGCAACCTCTCGACAAAATGTTCAGTCATCATTTGAAGAACACGGATTCTCAGCGGATAAAGAATTGCACATGTCCGACATATACAATGTATTACGAAACAGGCTTTACAAGCTTTTTTTAGTCCATTTTGCTATAAAATGTTTGGATATGCATATTTTATACGGATATTTGCCCTGAGCTGAAACAAGACTTAATCCTTTTGTCACCTCATATTTCGTAAACGGATCACGGTAATTCCTCTAATAATTCAATCACAGGAAGTGACATTTCCCACCATGAAAAATAGGGGTGATCAAATTTAATAGAACAGGAAGTTGATGAAATGGTTCTAAATCATGCATATAATCCATTATTTCTTCCTTATTTCAATGATTTTAGAGGATGATCACTCAAAAGAATTTTTGTCCCCAAAAGTTGGGGGTGATTGAATTTTGATAGGGGGATTGAATTATTAGAGGGATTACCACATTATGCCCAACAGAGTTAGAAGAGAAAGCTTTCCAATGTACAATGTAAATAAAAGCCATTCAAAAATGATCAGTAATCAGTAATCAACACTCATTCATCACACGAAAAAAAAAAAAAAAAAAAAAAAAAAATTAAGAATTAAGTCAACCCACTGCTTACCAACTCTCATTTTGAAATTGTTGAAGGAATGTTCATTGACGTATTGTAACTGGGCCTTGATTGCAAAAGCATACTCGGCCAGGGCGATCACATGACTTTGGTCAGGAAAGTTGGTCTGAGGCGTCAAGCCTGATGCCGCCATGTATGTGTAGCCTATCGTCTTGATCTTCTCAATACATCTGTACCTGTCCTGCTCCAGAATCTGTGGATCACATGTTAATTCAATTAATAAGGGCAGATAGGAAGTGTTCTTTAGATCTGATTTAATCACTGAAAGGCAGATAGGCCCTTGTTTTGACCCCTCCACCCAAATATTTAAATCATTTTGCCACACCTGTTTAGATCTGATTTGATCTGTGACAAGGATGATAGGGGTCGGAGTGTTCATTAGATCTGAATTTAATTAGTGATTAGGCAGATATGCAGTGTTCTTTAGATCTGATTTAATCAGTGACAAGGCAGATAGGGAGTGTTCTTTAGATCTGATTTAATCAATGACAAGGCAGATAGGGAGTGTTCTTTAGATCTGATTTAATCAATGACAAGGCAGATAGGGAGTGTTCTTTAGATCTGATTTAATCAGTAATTAGGCAGATATGCATTGTTCTTTAGATCTGATTTAATCAGTGACAAGGCAGATAGGGAGTGTTCTTTAGATCTGATTTAATCAGTGATTAGGCAGATATGCAGTGTTCTTTAGATCTGATTTAATCAGTGACAAGGCAGATAGGGAGTGTTCTTTAGATCTGATTTAATCAGTGATTAGGCAGATATGCAGTGTTCTTTAGATCTGATTTAATCAGTGACAAGGCAGATAGGGAGTGTTCTTTAGATCTGATTTAATCAATGACAAGGCAGATAGGGAGTGTTCTTTAGATCTGATTTAATCAATGACAAGGCAGATAGGGAGTGTTCTTTAGATCTGATTTAATCAGTGATGAGGCAGATATGCATTGTTCTTTAGATCTGATTTAATCAGTGACAAGGCAGAGAGGGAGTGTTCTTTAGATCTGAATTTAATCAGTGACAAGGATGATAGGAAGTGTCCTTTAGATCTGAATTCAATCAGTGATGAGGCAGATATGTAGTGTTCTTTAGATCGGATTTAATCCGTGATGAGGCAGATATGCATTGTTCTTTAGATCTGATTTAATCAGTGACAAGGCAGAGAGGGAGTATTCTTTAGATCTGAATTCAATCAGTGACGAGGCAGATATGTAGTGTTCTTTAGATCTGATTTAATCCGTGATGAGGCAGATATGCATTGTTCTTTAGATCTGATTTAATCAGTGACAAGGCAGAGAGGGAGTATTCTTTAGATCTGAATTCAATCAGTGACGAGGCAGATATGCAGTGTTCTTTCGATCTGATTTAATCAGTGACAAGGCAGATATGTAGTGTTCTTTAGATCTGATTTAATCAGTGACAAGGCAGAGAGGGAGTATTCTTTAGATCTGAATTCAATCAGTGATGAGGCAGATATGTAGTGTTCTTTAGATCTGATTTAATCCGTGATGAGGCAGATATGCATTGTCCTTTAGATCTGATTTAATCAGTGACAAGGCAGAGAGGGAGTATTCTTTAGATCTGAATTCAATCAGTGACAAGGCAGATATGCAGTGTTCTTTCGATCTGATTTAATCAGTGACAAGGCAGATATGTAGTGTTCTTTAGATCTGATTTAATCAGTGACAAGGCAGAGAGGGAGTATTCTTTAGAACTGAATTTAATCAGTGATTAGGCAGATATGCAGTGTTCTTTAGATCTGATTTAATCAGTGACAAGGCAGATAGGGAGTGTTCTTTAGATCTGATTTAATCAATGACAAGGCAGATAGGGAGTGTTCTTTAGATCTGATTTAATCAATGACAAGGCAGATAGGGAGTGTTCTTTAGATCTGATTTAATCAGTGATTAGGCAGATATGCATTGTTCTTTAGATCTGATTTAATCAGTGACAAGGCAGAGAGGGAGTATTCTTTAGAACTGAATTTAATCAGTGACAAGGATGATAGGAAGTGTCCTTTAGATCTGAATTCAATCAGTGATGAGGCAGATATGTAGTGTTCTTTAGATCTGATTTAATCCGTGATGAGGCAGATATGCATTGTTCTTTAGATCTGATTTAATCAGTGACAAGGCAGAGAGGGAGTATTCTTTAGATCTGAATTCAATCAGTGACGAGGCAGATATGCAGTGTTCTTTCGATCTGATTTATTCTGTGACGAGGCAAATTTGCAGTGTTCTTATATCTGATTTAATTAGTGACAAGGCAGAGAGGCAGTGCTCTTTAGATGTAAATTTAATCAGATACAAGGCAGATACATGTAGGGAGTGTTTTCACATGTTCAATCAAATTCAACCCTCTCTGATATGTTTCATGTGGGTCTCACCTCATCAAAGTCTGCGATGATTTCATTCAGTAACCTCAGACACTCGACACCTTCATTGTTCCCTTCTAGCTCCATGTAGAACTCAGAGAAATTGGTGATTGAGGCGAACATGATTCCAGTATTCTCACAATCTTTGTGGTACAGGTCCTGGAATGATTACAGAAAGGTCTACAATTAGCAACATTAATAATAACAAGCTGAGTAGCTAGCAGGTCCCCCTGCCAAAAAGCTTGTCTGGAAATGGGCTTCTCACACACACAGGATAAAATCACCATATATATTTTGTGTGGTGGTAAATTGTTGCTAGGAGTGTGGTGTTGTTGATGTGAAGGAGATATAATTGTGAAGGACAATGTTGCAAATTGTCTATGGAAGAAAGGGGACACGGTGATCGAGAAAGATCATCCGGTGGCATAGTTGTGCCGAAAAATGAGTGACTTTCTTCTGAGATCCCAGCCATCCGCTAAGTTTGAAGTTAATCGGTTGAATTGTTGTTGAGAGATCTCATTAACAGTATAGTCGACGGTGGCCATCTTGGTTAACGCAGTTTGGTGAAAAACAATTCCAGTCATCTTCTTATTGATGTGAAGTCACTCCCCAGATTTGAAGTCGATCGGTTGAATTGTTCTCGAGATATTGTGTTCATAACATTTTGGAGATGGATGGAATCTAAGATGGCTGACAGCGGCCATCTTGGTTAACGCAGTTTGGTGAAAATCAATGACAATGAACCCAAACAGTCTGTAGTCATTTTCATATGGGTTGCATCACTGTATGGATTTCTGCAGTCAAAGTGTGCACGGATGAATACTGAAGGCCATACGGCTCTTGCTGAGAGAAGGAAGTATTCAATTCAATTCAATTCAATTCAAAATTTTGAGTAAAATGCCATTTATGGTACACCCTCTAATAATTCAATCGCGGGAAGTGGAATTGTCAGGTGGTGATCAAATTTATTAGAACAAGAAGTTAAGAAAATGGTTCAAAATCATGCGGATAATCCATTATTTTTCATTTCAATGATTTTAGAGGGTGATAAAATTTATTTGAACAGCAGATGGAATTTTGTCTTCAAAACTGGGGGTGGTTGAATTTTTATAGGGGGATTCAATTATTGGAGGGATTATCGTACCACATGTACATGCTACATTTACACGTATATTACAAGAGCTTTGCGGAGGTATTAGAGTTGAAAGTGCAAAATTTGTGATTTAGGGCATTTATCTTATTTTTCTAACAAGTCGAATATGTCCCGATTTAGCATGAAATGATTTCCCCACATCAGCAAGATTCACGAGGACACGAGAACACCCAATCACATGATCGGGATTAATATTTCACATGTTTTAAAAACTGTGTTGATTAATGTGAAAACTTTCGGTTTATTCTCAAATCAGATCAGAGTGGGCACCAAACTGATTTATTGTTATCGGGATAATCAATAATTAATACCCAGCATGCTCAACATTTAAATGTCGACTATTCCCCGAGGTGTTAATTATTTAACAGGATTTAATGGGGGAAAAATGTCTTCGCTGAGGATGCCAGAACAGAGCTAAAATGTTAACGACCTCTTTAAAACTGAGAAAATTGTCAGTAAATGACAAACGACAGCAGGAGTAGAATTTCGAGGATTTATTAATAGAAACGCCAATGTACATGGGTATTCATCGAACTTAGACAAGTGGTAGAAGGTGAATGAGTGAGTCATGATTACTGTCGCTTTCAACGATATTTCATTCCTGTTGCGATGAACCAACAAGGCACCATCCAGCCAAGTTGCGTTCCAAAGAAGAAAATATTTGAAGCAACATGGAACCAGCGCCCCATCCACCCTATAAAACACTTAGGACAGCCCACAAGATACAGACTTATTCACTCACTCACTCACTCAAACCTGGAACCCCACGGGTGCCCCAGTTAGTCGCCTCTTACGACAAGATCTCTGAGGAGCTGAGGCCTATTCTTACCATGACCTGGAGTGTGCACAAGGACACCCCAGGTCAATCCCCGGGATGCTTCACGAGAAAATATAAGGATGGCATGCCGTTCGTGTTTCGACGGCCGTGTCAAAAAGCATACATACGTGTGGTGCATTTTGTCAATGTATGCTCTGCCACTCTATCGAGCCTTAGGCACAAGCCAGAATGTTATCCCATGGCTGAGGCTGTTCTTCATTCAGATTCGTGAGCGTCGCTATATCACTCAAACTTCACACAGTCATGTCATTTTCCTCTTCTCAGACAACACATATTCAATAGCAAAACAGTAAACTCATCGAAGTGGACAGAGTTTGAAATTTCTCTGGCAATATATTCTTGCATTCATTATATAAGGCAATCCCACTATCATTAAATATAATTAAATACCTATGATGCTTCACCAAACCATGCTGCTTAAAAACGCACCTGTAGGGGAGAGTTTACAAACTCCATCGATTTTGACTGATTACATCTTTAACTATCGATTTTGACTGATTACATCTTTAACTATTAACTAGTCTAGATTGCTGGTAATTAAGCAAAACATAGATCTATATAAACTTCAGATCATAACCAGTTAAGTCATAAGTTAATCAGATCATGTAGAGAGACAGAATGAGATTCACATGTAACATCGCGTTCAGCAAAATGTCAGTCAGATCGTGGACTCGTGACCAGTACATTTCACATGCTAACAATCAATTATTCTCGGACAAGATCAGAGTGCGGGCACCAAACTGATTTATTATTATAGGAATAATCTATAATTAACGAACATGCTCGACATTTAAATACCGGCTATTCCCGGGGGTATTAATTATTCAACAGGACCTAATGGGGGAAAACGTGTCTTTACTGGCATGACTGAGAATGTCGGCACAGAGCTCAAATGATACCAATCACTTTAAACTGTATTAAGATGATTTGTCTTCAATTACAGCAATGGGTAAACAAGACACAGGGCATAAAGGAGAGTATCACAAGGCACTCTATATTTCAGTCATGTCACAATATTTGGGTCCTATTCCTTTTCACACCCGGGAACCCCACGGGTAGGGTCCTACTCCTTTTTACACCCGGGACCCCCCGGCAGGAGTCCTATTCACACCCACCAACCCAAAGGGTGCCCCTGTTAGTCGCCTCTTATGACACAGGAGCAGAGGCCTATTCTTACCATGACCTGAGGTGTGCACAAGGACACCCCAGGTCAACCCAGGTAGCCAACACAGAACTTATTTCAGTTGGTTGAGATATAGTACAGCCACTTCCCAGTTATCAATCAATCAAGGATTGTTCAACATCCCCGGGAATTTTCAAGGTGGAATTACCTTTTCATGTGTGAATTACCTGAACATCCGAGCACCAATTACCCAATCCCTCCCAGGGCATTCGTACATTAGAAGGCGGGGTTAATGTCACAGTCAAGTTTGTTTCCCTCAGTCAGTTTGGTTGGTGGAGGAAGTCAGAGCAGCACCGGAGAGAACCACCGCCCATCGGCAAGTAACTGACAAACTTCCACACATGGACCAACTGGGCTCCAACCCATGCCGGTTCAGCGGTGTGATGTTAGTGGTCACCAGCGAAGCGCCTTAGACCACTCGGCCACCGAGGGCCCCTTTGCACACTAGAATCTGGCATGTAAGAATCTGCTGGCCAAGAATATCTCCAGGCCTCCCACTGGAAAAGCTTCCAAAAAAATAGGACGTTTACAAAAAATGTAGGACAAAATGTTGTGAAATACACACGACTGTCACATGAACATATAAGCAATTAACATGCAATGTGGTCGTTTTTATCCTTGAATTTGAGCCAATCGGGGTGAAAATTTGTTTGTTGTAGCATGATGTCGGGCAGTCGTCTGTCTGCAATATATATGCCATTGACATTTGATTTATTACCCACTCCTTCTCTGTTGGAGATCAGTTTACACTGTAAGACCATGCAGCAGATCAATATTCTCGTTTGTAATCCATGATGTTGCACTCAGTTAAGATTTTTTTTTTATTAAGATTTTTTTATTCAAAGTAGCCATTTTACAGATTTGACAGACAAAATCCTTGGAAAGTAGGACAAATTCTGGAGAAAAAAAAAATCGGAAAAGTAGGACAAATTCTGAAAGAGTATGTCAATTGGGAGGCCTGTATCGCCTGCATGGGAGTTTGAAAAATGTCAAACGGCTTTCATATCATCTGTACATGGACATGCTCTTCAAGAGGCCATGTGCATTGAAACCCACATGCTTGAGATGAGATTATAGTGTTGGTTTTGACAGAGTTCTGAATATCAAGGGTCAAAATACTTTAAACTGAAGCATAGGCACCCTAAATAATGTCGGTATTTAGAGGTTGGTCAGTTTACCCAGTTGTCAGTATTCACAGGTTTTACAGTACAGTGAGTGAGTGAGTGAGTGAATAGAATTTAATGTCGCTTTCAATAATATTTCAGCTATATCATGACGAACCAACTAAGCACCACGCAGCCCAGTTGTGTTCCTCCTACTTCAAGGAAGAAATCTTTGAAGCAGCATGGAACCAGACACCGTCCATCCACCGTATATAACACTGAGGACAGCACACAAGACACAGACAGGACGCTTACATGGTGCAATAAAGACAAGTGATATTACAATGCTAGACACCACATTATCAAGTTCCTGTCGCTTCTCAGCAAAATGCATTGAAGCAACAGGAACCTGAACCCACCCAACCACCCGCTTCACAGTACAGTCCAGAGTCACTTTCCAATTATCCAATACTGTAATTCCTCTAATAAATCGATCACGTGAAGTGAGTGAGTGAGTGAATATGATTTAACGTCGTTTTCAACACTATTTCAGTCATATCAAGACATTTGGTTCCTATTCCTTTTCACACCCGCAAACCACACAGGTAGAGTCCTACATGTATTCCTTTTCACACCCAGGATACCCACGGGTGCCCCAGTTAGTCGCCTCTTGCGACAAGCTTAGCTCTCTGTGGGGATGAGGTCTATTCTTACGATGACCTGGAGTGTGCACAACGACACCCCAGGTCAATAGCTCGTCAGACCCAGAGGGCTCGCCGGAAGTGAGCGAAAGCGCTGATTCACAACAGTCGGAGAAATGAATCTTGGATCATCAAGTGCCCAGTTTCCGATACTACAACTTGTGACAGCTGTATCCGGAACGGTACATGCATTCGTTTTAAATTCTACTTACGTAGGGTGTGGCGAAAGCGCTGATTCACAACAGTCGGAGAAATGAATCTTGGATCATCGAGTGCCCAGTTTCTGATACTACAACTTGTGACAGCTGTATCCGGAACGGTACATGTATTTGTTTCAAATTCTACTTACGTAGGGTGTGATTCAATACAATCCAGCTAAATGCAGTTTTAATAGTCCAGCCTCAGCAGAATTAATATCCTGTTATAAACACAATCTAGTTCAAATGGTTGGTGGTCACTTGTTAAGTGCTCACTTGTAAACTTGCTCTAAGGGAAGGGAGACTAAATGATTACTGATTCTCCCTTACAAATGGGATTGGCTGAAAATCGGGGGGTGATTGAATTATTACAACTTCCGATCACATTTTTCTCAAAAAATCGGGGGTGATCAATTTCCGATAGGGTAATTGATTTATTAGAGGAATTACCCTACCCCGCAGACCATCTGCGGAGGGTCTGTAGGCTGTTTGATATCCTCTGAAATACATGTACGCTAGGACAATCCCCTGCAAGGAATATATTTGGCCACTTTAATAAGGGCATGTCACATTATCTGCAAATCATGTACAAATGGTCAGTAAGAGATTGGGTAATTCGTGCTTTGCCCTCAGGTCCCAAAAATCAAAGGATTTCCAGGTAATTCACACATACATAAAACCACCTTGGAAAATCTCCTACAGGAGGGAATGTCAATCTGATCCTCTGCAGATGCAACCAATTGTAAAGTGTGTGTTCTTCATCATCCAAACGCATGGTACGATCATACAAGAGATCCTGAAGGATCTTGGCGCCCACCATTGTCCGATAATTGTAAGCTAACGACAAGAGGATCTTTTTGTCCATTGTTACTGAGAACAAAAGACTGGTTCGTAATTTTGTTTGCAGAATTTCGAATTTGGGCGAAAAAGATCGAAAAAGAGACACTGGAAAACACCAAGATATTATCTTTCTGAGTTTCAGGAGTTTCAAGGTTTCTAGAAACTGCACTTGATATCGGTTGTTATAGTACAAGTGAAATGAGCAAAGTTAGTCTGAAAATGAATGTTCGGAGAATCCTTCGTCTTCGTAGTATTTTTTTCTTTGCACGTGTCATCATTGGGTACTAGAAGCGAAGATAAATCTCTTTGACACTTTTGCATGAGCTATGAAACATACTTTTAATTCTTAAATTAGGAAGGAATGCTAATTCTGTTCTGTTTACTGGGCTAGTTTGAGATATCTCTTTCAAGATACCATGCTCGAAAATAGTCAGATAGCAGACTACTGAAAGGATCCGGTCCGTAATGTTGAAACTTTGAAAGTGAAATCCTGATGATCTCCCTTGGATCGAAACACGCAGACGTCTACAGTTGTCGGGTTGTGACATTGTGTCACAAGAGTGACGTCCCTTCATGTAGCCGGTCCGTCAGCAGACGAAACGGTGGGGCAGTACACTTGCAACGGCATGAGCTAAAGTAAACTGATTTAAAATTTGAAGAAATACATTTTACTTCGGAATCATTTAAACTCCTTGATATAGAAGGTGAAGGTATGGATATTCTCTATACCCCACTGTTTGATCCGCCAACTCTTGTGATGCAACGTCACAACTCATGAATATCGTATTTATTTGAAGCGTAACTTGCATTTTCAAATCGGACTAAAAAAGGTATCTTGCACAACTAGGCCCCATGTGGGACCCGTGTACCAAATTTCAGAAAGATCCATGAAGTAGTTCCTGAGAATTCACAGTAACCGTTTCAAGGGGGAATTAAAGATGGCCATCTGGTGGCCATGTTGGATTTTCGAATCGGATCAAAAAGGTATCTTGTACAACTGGACCACAAGGGGAACCTGTGTACCAAATTTGAGAAAGATCCATGCAGTACTTCTTGAGAAATCACTATAACAAATTTTCATGTGGAAATCTAAGATGGCCGCCTGGTGGCCATATTGGATTTTCGAATCGGACCGAAAAAGGTATCGTGCACACCTGGAACACAAGGGGAACCTGTGTACCAAATTTGAGAAAGATCCATGTAGTACTTCCTGATAAATCACGATAACAAAGTTTCATGGGGAAATCCAAGATGACCGCCTGGTGGCCATATTGGATTTTCGAATCCGACCAGAAAAGGTATCTTGCACAACTAGATCCCAAGGGGAACCTGTGTACCAAATTTGAGAAAGATCCATGTAGTACTTCCTGATAATCATGATAAAGTTTCATGGGGAAATCCAAGATGACCGCCTGGTGGCCATATTGGATTTTCGAATCCGACCAGAAAAGGTATCTTGCACAACTAGACCCCAAGGGGAATGCGTGTACCAAATTTGAGAAAGATCCATGCAGTAGTTCCTGAGAAATTATGATAACAATGTTTCATGGGGAAATACAAGATGGCTGCCGGTTGGCCATATTGGATTTTCGAATCGGACCGAAAAAGGTATCTTGCACAACTGGAACACAAGGGGAACCTGTGTACCAAATTTGAGAAAGATCCATGTAGTACTTCCCGAGAAATCACAATAACAAAGTTTCATGGGGAATCCAAGATGGCTGCCTGGTGGCCATATTGGATTTTCGCATCGGACCAGAAAAGGTATCTTGCACAACTAGACCCCAAGGGGAACCCGAGTACAAAATTTGAAAAAGATCCATGCAGTAGTTCCTGAGAAATCGCGATAACAAAGTTTCATGGGGAAATCCAAGATGGCTGCCTGGTGGCCATATTGGATTTTCGAATCGGACCAAACAAGGTATCTTGCACAACTAGACCCCAAGGGGAACCTGTGTACCAAATTTGAGAAAGATCCATGCAGCACTTCCCGAGAAATCACGATAACAAAGTTTCAGGGGCGAATCCAAGATGGCTGCCTGGTGGCCATATTGGATTTTGGAATCGGACCAGAAAAGGTATCTTGCACAACTAGACCCCAAGGGGAACCTGTGTACAAAATTTGAAAAAGATCCATGCAGTAGTTCCTGAGAAATCGCGATAACAAGGTTTCATGGGGAAATCCAAGATGGCTGCCTGGTGGCCATATTGGATTTTCGAATCGGACCAGAAAAGGTATCTTGCACAACTAGACCCCAAGGGGAACCTGTGTACCAAATTTGAGAAAGATCCATGCAGTAGTTCCTGAGAAATTGCGATAACAAGAATTGTTTACGGACGGACTGACGACGGACCACGGACGAAAAGTGATTTGAACAGCCCACCATCTGGTGATGGTGGGCTAACAAAGACACTTCTGTTCATACTATGCGGTAACAGGTGATGTTACCTGGGTACATGTATATTAGAGTGCGTCTGAGAGACCACAGCCGATTGGCTCCATGGGACCCACGATCTGCACAATTTGATATTTAGCTGTACAGTTAAATGTAGTTTGCAAACACAATAAGACTATACACAGTCAAGTCACAGCAACCTAGCAGGTCTGATTATCAGGCAAAACTAGAGTAGAGTTATGTAACAATTTGGAGATAACTGTCTTACTATGTACATAGCTGGGGACCTTGACCAGTAACCCAGGTCTGGGCCATGAGTGTAACACATGGCTTCTTTGTCTTAAGGGAAGGCACTGATTGGTCACATGTACTAGATCTAGGGAGATATAGTTAAGAGCATTCATTCCAGCTCAGATTTTCAAAGCAGTCAGACGTTTATTTGATTCTACTATTCACATTTTGTCTTTACCAACCAACATAATACAAAAATGGCAGATTCTGGCAAAAGGAAAAGAGGACGTAAACGGAAGGCGGTGGATTCAGAACCATCAATTTCAGAGTCTCGAAGATCTAGTCTTAGGACAAAATCTGCTACAGTTTTGAACCCTGAGAGAATAATCCTGGCCAACTTGACAACAATGCAACTCCAACAACGCCTGTCTTCTATCGGGATTACTGTCCCAAAAACGACCACTCGTAAAGATCTGATCAAGTGGGTTCAAGCGAATGAACATCGTCCAAATGTCTCAGTTATTGAGCCTGCAACAAGCGAGTTACCACTACCAGTGGTAAATCAGGCAGATGAGTTATTTTTCCCTGAGAGACAGATTCTGAGCCTGGAATCATATGATACACCGGGACAACCTTTGGCGGCATCAGCGGAAGTAGGTCATACTTCAGCCTTCACCCACTCCTCTGCGCAGGCTGATCTCGGCATTTCACACCCGGTACATCTCCAGGAAGTAAACATCAACTCTGCCTCCCAACATGCCCAAGAAAGTGATCTGGCTGCTTTACGACGTGAAGTGTTTGAGCTTAAACAAACAATTCAAAGCCAAGTCGGAGTTTCTGTACCAACTAGTGCATTTGGATTTAACCCCCAGGAAATGGTACCTGAAACGAGAAGACACGGCCGTTTCGGGGTGGCAGCCCACGATCTTCCAAAAGTGCCAGATGTTTCCCCAGCAATCAAGGCAAACATTCTAGCAGGTAAATACATTAATTTGGCTT
This sequence comes from Hanleya hanleyi, assembly GCA_036873755.1. Lineage (NCBI taxonomy): Eukaryota > Metazoa > Mollusca > Polyplacophora > Lepidopleurida > Hanleyidae > Hanleya > Hanleya hanleyi. The sequence continues at coordinate 38,229 of JAVTVY010005889.1, forward strand.
CCTTGCTTGTACCTGCAGCTGGCAATGCTGATCATCGCTCTGTAGTTGACACTTTCGGCGGTGAAATACGTATCAAAGGAAATTTTGATCCTAGACTGAACAGAAACTTGAATATCACCCAATTTCTGCTAGCCTTCGAAATTTTCAAGGCCGTGATCTGTGAGGAAGACCCCAGAAGACGAGAAGAACTTGATCTCTATCAAACGGACATTATTCAGATGTCGGCTCGCTATGGACCAGTCTTCTATGATTATCATAAAGCTTTTGCCACGAGAGCAGCTACATGGTATTTGCGTGATGGCACAAAAATCGACTGGTCCATTCGTGACTCAAATCTTTTCACGGCATTAACAGCTGGCAGACGAGCAAATGAATGCAATGTGTGTAGAAGTGTTCTACATTTCACCGA